>WTTZ01000180.1:0-29191 GCA_011750695.1 Penicillium sp. OUCMDZ-019
AATTTTATCCCTATTTATCTATCCCAACATATGCTAGACTCGCTGAATAGAAATCTTGCAAAGGGCCCAGGAGTCACTTTCGGCCCTATGACGTTTAGAGATATCATGTCACACGGAATATTGACAATCTCCGGGCTTTTGCTCCTTCACCTTGAAAGAGTATTGTCAAGAATAAGAACTTATTCAATTTCGGCTTTTAGAATTTGTTTTGTTAATCATATTGGAAATTTCACATTACTAACAGGTCTCTACTCCTTGGACACCAAAACAACGCCGAATCGCAGCAAAATATAAAAACATGTATGTACACAAGTCATTGGACTCCATCTCTCGGTTCTCGTCTCTTCCTTCCTTGGTCAATTATCCTCCACATTGTATATGATTGATTTTAAAGTCCTTCGTCCAATACGTTCAACCCAAAATATAGCACCGAGGTGCTATCTAGGTACGTCTCACGTATGCTTATTCCCTGAAATAAAGCTAATACCCACGAGTTAGCATCATACAATAATATTCAAAACGAAGAAACCAAACAGGAAGACAAACCTGCCAATCCAGCCGAACCATGAACTCTGGCCATCATCAACCACTTGCCTACCCGCCCATCCACCTTCGACGTTATAATGTTTCACGTCCTGCAATCCGGAAAACAGACCACGACCAGAGGCATTGCGTCGTGCGCCCTGGGTTGGTGAATTGGTGCGAACCCAGTAGTTCATGCCGGGGTTGACCATGGATTGGGTCGGGGTGTAGTTTTTGTGTGAGTTTGATGATGATGATGACATGATGGTGTGTTTTTTCGGTCGTCCGTAGGTATCGGAGACGGTTTGATTTTGTTTGGTCAATGAAAAGGTTGTTTCGTTTATTGACTGCACGAGTGCGGTATTGATGTTTATCACTTTTGTTTTGGTCTTATGGGATTCCACTCGGCCATGTCTATCTGGTCCTTATATACCCACGCTGCATATCGAGTAGGTATACATTGAACCCCGATCCATGCTTGATCACACCACTCGGCATCAAGACATGACAATACATTTGACACTGAGTCATTCAGTGTTATGTCTAAGCCATATCCGAGTATAATTCGTTCATCAAGCCACCAAACTCACGACTGTAATGCACTTGCACGGAAAAAAGAAACCAACACGAAAACAAAACCACCTGATCGCTATCCTTCGGACCCTACCTTCGGCGGTGCCCGATGCAAACAAATACTATCTTACATCTATCTCCTTTCTATAATTAGCGAACCTGCATTCTTTATTGACCGAACGGAAAATGTCTAAGAGATCGGTGGCGACTCTCGGCGCCGAAAGCGGGAATTTTTTACCCTTGTCACGCAACATGTTAGGGCACGGCCGAGCCAATTACTGCAGAGTACGGAATTAAATGAATGGCTTCAAGTTTTCTCGAAAAAGGAAAAAAATTATGGCTGTAGTTATCTAAAGTTACAACGGTCTGGTGCTAACTACCACAATTCTGTCTTCCTCCGGTCCCTTCACTGGTACGTCTACATTCCATAGATCGGTATGCGCATCGGCCGACACATTACCGTGGAATGGAAAATTCTGGAAAATTCTGGAATCCATAAGCTTAGGTCTGGATGTTTCTAAAAATTCCCAAACTCAAAAAAGTTTATTTCGACGTCTTTTTTCCTTTGTTGTTCGCACAAGGAAGGAAGTGACGACATGGTCGTCAGGTGATACAGCCCTCGGCCCCGAGCAATTGCCTGTCTCGACATCACCTTGAGCCTCTTCGGCTACCTCGAAGGTATATGCGACACTATTATTTCCGGGGTTTGTTGGGTATAGTCAGACACGTGTTTTTGGTCAGCTTGATTTTCGTGACTATGCTGGTCGCATATCGCAACCGAGGATAGATAATCTGAGACCGGACGACGCCGTCAAATGAATCTGAAGATGGTCTCGTTCAACCTTGTCCTTTTTCTGTGATCCTATGGATAAGCCTTTGATATGGCGCTTTGATCTAGCCTCACAGAATAACACAAGCAGCAAGAAGCCTCACAGCCTTGGCCTCGATCTCTTCCGTATCCAGGATCTCCAAGAGAGATGTGTGTCCTTCCTTTTCACCTGCTCGGTGAGCACTGCCGAAAGGTGCCCCCTGGGCATGAACATTCGCGCCATGCCGCACCAGCATCCTTACAATCCCCTTGTTTCCTTTATATGCCGCAGCTTGCAAAGCGTACCCGAATTCCCCCCTTTTGCGTTGACGTCAGCTCCGGCATCCAGAAGCAATTGCACCATCTTTGGATTTTTACCGATGACAGCTGCCTGGAGTGCGTTTCCATAGTATCCGCCATCCTGCAGGTTTATGTCGAAGCCCGTCAGACGCGAAAAGACCCGACCCAGTTCAACGCAGGCTTCCAGTGATAAAATCTGCAGGACAGTGGCGCACTGATAGCCCGTGGAAATTCCATAGGATATCGTCAAAATCCTGCCCAATTCTGGCTGTGTCAACAAGCTCTGCAAAAACTTTCGCTGCGAGACACCAGATGCTTGCGCGGTTTCGGCATGGTAGAATATGTACTTGGCTGCGTACGACAGAAATGGGTACTTCTTCCTAGTGACTATGGGATCTTTCTCCACGAGAAGTTTCACGCTCCTCAAGTACGCGAAGCAACATATCTTCAGAGTCGTGACTAATGCCAACTGGATCCTCTTGTAGCCTCGGGTCTAACTTCTGCAGCCTTTGGTTGCGAAGCAGAAAATCGTTGACAGACTGGTGGATAAATTGAAGTGAGCGCCCCCCTCTTCGCTTTTCGACCAGGCCCTTCGAAGAATGGGTAATACGGCGAATGGCCATATCTCTGTATTCAATAGAGAAATCGCAGCGCTCAAGATGCTTTGGGGTCGTCCCAACTAGAACTGCGCAGAATAGCTGCTCTAATCGGATCGTGCCCTTACGGAAGAGCATCCATTGCAGTGTGAGAATTGTCTCATCCTTGTCAGCCATATCTCTGTTCAGCAAAGTTTGGAAGACTTCTTCAATATCAGGAGGAAGTTCCTGGAGGAGCTTCTCCATCGCTTCCAGTTTTCCACGATTAAACGCCTGATTCAGCATAGCCACTACTAGAACAACCCACATGAAAATACCACAGGCTTTGCTCAGAATCTGGGTCTCAATTTCTCGGGTTCGTTCTATAAGTTTGTCGTGGATGTATATTTTGATATCTTCGTCGTGCTCGTGCATCTGCTCCACGACTAATTCTAGACACTTCCTCATGCTGACCGTAGGATAGTGACGACTGGACAGGCAGATGCGCAAGTCCACACCAAATTGCACTGCATTTATACCTAACACTTCAAGAAATGATACGACATTTTGCACCTCTTTCTCGCCACACTCGTCCAAGGCGTCAATGAGAAAAAGAATTGGCTTCTTATGAGGTCGGCTCGCTTCATGCAAAATATATTCTTCGAGTTCTCCTCCACCCCAATCCCATTGACCTTTTGAATGCTTTTTTACTTTATCTCGAAAAAGAACAAGAAAGCGATCAAATGCCTCATTATCTTGATCGATCAACTGATACACTAGTGACCGTAGCATACCAATTGGTGTCTTTTCGAGATCTGTTCCTCGTGCGTTGAAGAAGTACGCGGCAATGACATGATTTTTGAAGAGTGACGTCCGTGACTCTTTCAAAGTGTACTTCATTAATGTTGATTTTCCTGCTCCGGGCTTTCCCTTGATCCAGAGGACCCCATTGTTATTCGCAAGGTCAACGCTGTCTCGCCATTTCCGGAAAGCGTTGGTTTTCAGAAACCATGAGCAAGTGCTTCCATGAGCCACAGAAATATCTTGATGCCGAGAATCGATGTTCCGAAAGCTGAGGGAGCGGCCGCAGTCTAATTACTGTTAGTTAATGAACGGCATTTGCAGCAGGTGATAAAAGGTAATTTGCTACTACTAACCTTCTTTCTCTATGTCGTCCCAAGCTTTAGGAATCAGTATGTGCCTAAGTCTTCCTAAATTTATACTATTTAGCTCATGTGCATCTGATGATTAACAGATAGTACCTACTGTTCAACTTCAAATTCTTTGGTTTGTCGGCCACAGTCCATAGGTCCAGCAAGGCCTTCATACAAGCCGCAGCGGCGGCCGCCGCATATGCCTGCCATTTTTTGTTCTTGTGACTGTCTGCATAGTCACAAACCCCTTTGATAACTAGACACGGAAATATTTCCCAAAGACCTGCAATTTCCATTTCGAAAGCTATGACCCCCTCTTCTTTCGCGATGAGGTCTCGATCGATTGCGGACTTCATAACTGTATCTGCAGATGCAATCCGGCTAAAGTGAATCATTGGCGACGGTTTCAGTGTGCCTTTCCCCTCGACAGCTAACCGTTGACGAGAAACCAAACGCGCCGGATCACATCCTAGCTGCTTGCATGATGCTTTTTAAGAACCCTTGCAAATGCTCTTCCCCATACAAAGATTGCATTCCTGAGGCTGGTGATGTCGATGAGGATAATCAGGGTGGAAAAGCTGATCTGATTCAGGGTCAGGTTGTTTGATTCCATTGGCCCCAATCTTTGGGCACAAAACATCGATATTGGCCACCAACTTTTCATGAAGACGTGTCTTGTTTCGCTGTGATTGCAATTTTGCCAACATCGCTCGAATTTCAGGCTTAGGTGGGCTCAGGTTGTCCTTCGGCGTATTTCGACGTTCAAATTGGTTTCTAGTAAACCGTCTCCCAAAATCATACTCCACCACGCTGTCGCTGATGATCACGTCGCCCAGAATAACTTCGTCACTGCCTGTTCCGTTTGGAACTCCTCCGCAGATACCGACGAGAAAGGCAACCTTGATACCAGGAAAGCTGGACCGAAAATTGGCCGCGACACTGGCAGCAAACTTCTTTCCCATTCCTGGCATATAAGCTAACACAACATGATGATTGCAAATCGTTCCTGTTGTATACTCATTGTCATCGCTCCTCGATTTGCCATATTTGCTGTCCCAGAACTTGTCGAACGCTGCTTCCACAGCATTTGCCTCCGTGGGTAGCGCGCATATGATTGCGATTTCGAAATCACTGCGCGAGGTGGGACGTTTCGCGTCCTCCATATTACTTTGTTAGCTCAGAACTGCAGGGTATGGGTCTGGGAATTCCGCATTTGGATTTGCAAATGCCTCGCTGCCGTAGTAGTAGTCGTGAGTGTATACCGGTTGTCTCGGTAGTAGTTCCCCCAATGTGCCTAGCAGTTGGTGTTGCATTTTTCTTCTCTCTCCTGGCGAAGAATATAATTAAGAAAAAAAGAAAATAGCAGCGGCATTCGTATGATTACGGCCCAAAGTGAAGGATGACCAAGCTTCTCCGATGACAAGGCTGAGGAGCTAAGGCCGCACAATGCCACAAACCCCGCCACAATAATGGTCTCTTCTTATAAGCTGCCACTTGGTGGTTGATCAATAGTCTCAGCACTATGTATTACTGCTATGGCTGAGGCTCGTGATTTAGAAATCGTGGCACATGTCGAACCCAGCTTTCAAAGCGGTTTGTTTTTGCCCTGCGCAATTTCCTTTAACAGACCATTTTGTTTGGATATGTAAACCCGTATATTTCCCTGTCTGTCTATATACAGAAAACGGAAATCCGACGACAGGCACCCATATACCAAGCAACTTGAATGATAGGCTCTCATGCGTATTTCGCCAACGTGATAGCATCGCCCTGCCAAGTGTCAACCGTATTGACGCCACTTCCAACACTATAAAACTCTCGCCCCCTCGCGTCTCCTGTTTCTCTGACATTTCCAGTCGGCACATTCGCATTACCGTTTCTTTCCCTTTCTCTCGATGGCAGGCATGAAAAAAACGGCCCCGGGTCTTCCCCTCGACGCCGTGCACGATGCCGTGACCAAAACCTGTGTCCAAGGCATCCCGCTACTGCGACCACGATCAAGCCAAGAATGGTGATGAGAATGATGAAGACTAGTGGGGATGAGGAGGAGGCGCTTGAAGAAACGACCCCTTCTGAGGAGCTTGCTGTGTCGGACATTTTCTTTTCTTTTCCCCGCTTCGTCGGTAGATTTTATCCCCTGGTTTGCAGTTTCGAGAGAGTGTTTTATTTCAATCGATTAGAAGTGACGTTCATTACACAACTGATCTCGATGTCGATGTCGCTTGATTTGAACGAATGAACGCGGCGCCAAACAAGAATGGTGAGCAAATGTGGAAGTAGTCGTAACAAGTCGTAATAAGCATCAATGAGTAAACACGCAGGAGAGGAGAAAAAGATAATAGTTGAAGAACATGAGGACACAGGGTCATAGACAAACAAAGCGGGGCACCTTGAAATTGCGGCTCTTTGGCCTTTTAATATCCGACTTTTTTGAACCGGTCCAAATTTCCAGGTATTTTAGTACTACGGCAGCAAATTAAAACCTTTGATTCCTTTGTTAGACTGTTACTAGCTGGTACGTATGTAATAGTAGTTTGTTTATACGTAGCCGAAATTATATTAAAAATGTCAAATCGTCAAACCAACCACTCGAGATTCAATTTTGCTCACATGCGCCACAGGCAAGATGGCCGGGCGTATAAGGTGCGACCCACCCGTCTTAAGGTTATCTGGTTTTCATATAACAACATTAAAAACATCCATGGGTCATTAAACTTTTGAAGCAACATAAAATGGGGATATATACATAATGCAGGCCCATAGGGATTACCCCTAACCGGAGGTAGCTTCAGCAGTAGCTTCATCAGATACCAACATGCCTACTAGATCTGTCAAATTGGCAGCAGAAACCGCGTCCAAGAGTTCTGCGTCTTCATTTCCCCATTCAAACTCCGGTACAGAAACTTTGTTTATCGATACCCATTTGGGCAGAATCTGTCGTAACAAGCGTATCTCTTGCTCCAAGTCTTCAAACCGATACTTCTCTGCTTTCTCCGCATGAGTAAAAAGAAATTTGGTGGCATATTCAAGCCACGGGGAATGCTCGAGATTAGAATCGAGTTCGCTTTTAGAAAACTTTTGACCAATTTGTGCTGGAATTGGCATTTCTTCGGTGATAAGATAGTTCAAGCAGGATTGGTAAAGGGTTGAATGACAACGTTGGACAATGTTGTTGGAAGTGAATTCATCTGCTGATGTATGACACACCAAGGACTCCTTACCCTCTTCCACCAGTTTGGCCAACAGGGTCAATCCACCTGTAAGCAGAAAAGATTTCACAGATGGATGAATAACCCGTACAATCTGCCTCTTTTTGTCATCGTCTGGTAAGTGGACTATCTCGGCTAAACCGCCAGACAAAGCTTTCACTCGCCGTTTCATGCGCTCGTCTGTTTTGACAAATACTGCCGTCCCATGAAACGGAGCGCATGTTATTGCGTCTTTCGCAGCTAAAGCATATCGCATCTCCGTCACCGAAAGTGGTCGTTCCGCCAAACACAGCCATTGAAATAAAAGAAATGATTGGGTGTAATCTTCTTGCTTAATGATGTTTTGTAAAATATACCGGTATGTATCAATTAATTTCTCAGGAACGTGCTCCAGCCAGCGACGAACTTCCTCCGGTGACTCACCATCTGCGATCTTGGTTCCCACCAGGGGCACGATGAGATCTGTCCATTGGAAACTCCCGGCTGCCACTATAGTCAGGTCCGTTTTCAGGTCTTCCCACAGCACGTTGTCGGAAGATTCGGCTTCTGTCAAATACCTGATATCAAGACGGTCGTGGATGAAACTTGCTATATCATCACCGTTATGGTTCTCTACCCACACCTCGACTCCTGGAATGAGGGTAGGGATAGGATAGTGCCGGCATGAAATACATATATTTGCAGAATTTGCAAGTTGATTAAAATAATTGGCAAGCTCCGAGGCAAATTGTGCTCCTGCCTCGTCTAGTCCATCGACAAAGATGGTCACTGGCTGTTTCTGAGCTGCGGTGAGAATAGCATCCTGGAGTAATACTTCCAGCTCCTGTCGCTGCCATGTCCAATTACGCTCACCATACCCAAATGCACTTGCTTTTTCTTCATAAACCTCTCTTATACGTTGCTTTGCCGTTAGATCCTGGCGGAAGAGCTGATTGAGCAGTGATCGCAACATTCCTATAGGTGCTCTTTGCATTTCAACCCCTTGAGCGCAGAAAAAGAATTCCAACACAAGACCCTTCTCTGGGTTATGTCTACATTCTTCTCCGAGTCGATTGTATAAAAACTGCATTATGGTCGATTTTCCAGCTCCCGGCTTTCCTTTGAGCCAAAAGATGCCGGTCGATTGTTGCATCCAGTGCTTGTACTCGTCTGTTTCCAGAATCCATTTGCAGGTAGATGCGTGGGGATTCCCTATCCTGTGCCGTCTATCGAGCATCTGAGGGAATGCCAATGATTTGAGAATTTCTGTCAATTAACTCAACAATTGAAGCTTCTTGAAGGGATTTTCCAAGAACGTACCATCATCGCGAAATGCAGTCGATTCTAGAATTCAAGTATGCATATTAGTACAAATTTTATCAGAAACCGACTCTACCTTACCATTGGAATTATCAGGCTCGTATCCCTTTGTGTATGTGTGGTTCACAAAACTCACCGCGGCATGGAAGGCCTGGCTAACGGCTTGGTTTTGGACTTTCTCCCGATTATCGAAGGATCCCGAACTCGGTGTATGGGCCTTTTTCGGAAGGGACATGCTAATTGTGTTTGCTATCCTCTAGGAAATTCAGGTTATGGTAGGTCAACACATATGGTTATCTGTTGTAAGGATTTGAGAAAATAGATTCAAATGGCAAAATCATTTCACGAAGGGAGTCTTTGAGAATAATATTAAATAGCATTACTGTATGTAAGTGTACCGACAAGTCAATTACTACAGTGATGCATCTACGTGATCCCCACCAGCGTTGTTAACGCTATATGCACTGATTCAGTATAGTGATGCTGTAAGCGCCAATGCTTCCCGCCAATCAACTTCATTTTTGGTGTAGTCTTGAAGATTTCTGAAACATTCTTTGCAGCAGCTAATGCAAAGTGCAACATAATTGGCTCATTTAGCGCTTTCACTGCAAGTTACATTAGCCCCAACCTTCATGATGCTTATTTACTCGAACAAGGCTGTGCCAGTGTGCCTTGACTAACAGCTAGCTCCTTTCAGTAAGCGGACATGAAATAACACTTTTTAATCTATATAAGCTAGCGAAGCAGTAATGCTCTCTGAAAATAAGATAAAATACTCTATTGAAATGAATGTATCATAATTCCCAAAAACTTATACGAACGATGCGGCCAACGGATCGAAATGGTTTCGAAATCGCAATTATATGTGCCTTGAGAACCGAATCTGATGCATTTGAGGCGATATTTGATGAATTCTGGGAAGAAGATGAAGATGATTTTGGCAAAGCTCCAGGCGACCCCAACTCCTATGCTGTAGGTAGAATCGGTCGTCATTCTGTTGTGCTAGCTTATTTGCCCGGCATGGGGAAAGTTGAGGCCGCGGGGGCCTCTGCCAGTCTTCGGGTGAGTTTTCCTAATATAAAACTTGGTTTGGTGGTTGGTATATGCGGCGGAGTGCCCGAATCGACATTTGAAAAAGAGAAGGTATCGATATTCCTTGGGGATGTTATCATTAGCACGGGGGTCGTCCAATTCGACTTCGGACGACAGTATGATGATAGACTCATCCGCAAAGACACCCTGAATGACAACCTCGGTCGTCCGAATACTGAAATTCGCTCCTTTCTACGCAAAATTCAAGGGTGGAGAGGACGTAAGAGGCTAGGGGGCAAAATGAAAACATATATTACAGAGATTTGCGGCAAAGAGGAATTCAGTAGCTGGCGTTGCCCGCAGCTCGAGAAAGATAAGTTGTACGCCGCTGATTACCGCCACAAACATTACGACCAAGAAGTCTGCAATATATGCGCCAAATGTGTGGGCTCGGGTGGAGATGTATGTGACAATTCCTTAGAGCTCTCCTGTGACCAACTCGGTTGCGATGAGCATAGGTTGGTCCTTCGAGAGCGACCGTCACGCCAAAGATTTCATTTCGGAAACATTGGCTCTAGTGATCAGGCCATGAAACTAGCAATTCACCGGGATCGAGTTGCACATGAGGAGAACCTGTTAGGGTTTGAAATGGAAGGTGCCGGTGTGTGGGACAATTTCCCAACTATCATCGTCAAAGGCGTTTGCCATTATGCGGACGGCCACAAAATCAATGACTGGCAAAGATATTCTACCGTCACGGCAGCGTCGTGTGCCAAAGCTTTATTAAGCCAATGGCGAGGTGTTGATAAAGGAATATCATCCGCGGGCACGAGAGCAACGCATATGGGCAGAACAAAAGATACAAGCAAAGCAGAAGATACGCGCAAAGCGACAGACACGAGCAATATACCAGATATAAGCGGAGTAGTAGGGGCAAGCAGAACACCGGAGGCGAGCAGGTCATCAAACACAAGCATCACAACAGAGACAGGCGCAACGCTAGATACAAGTAGTACAGCGGACACAAGAAATGCCCCAGAGACGAGCAGTGCACCGGACGCAAGCCAAGCAGAAAGCACGAGTCGTGCAACAGAGGGAATCCAACATGCAAACATCCCAGAGCACAATCCCGTAAGTCCCCTACAGATACCCTATACATTCTATTCTCAAATAAAAATACTAACAAAGACGCAAAAGGCCGGATCAACGATTTTCAATAATTCCGGCAAAGTTGGAAACCAAGCGGTTACTCAACATTTTGCTGGGCCTGTAACTTTCACTCAAAGCTAATTAAGCCGAGTGCATGGGTTATTAGTATACGAGGGCAGCTTTAATGAAATAATATGATATGAAGAGAGGTATATGAAAAATTCGCTGTTTTTGGTTGGACTGTTACCCAAGGTTGGAAATGAACCTTGTCCCGAACCCTAGCCCTAGCCCTAATCTTGTAGCATTATTTCCTAAATAGGAATTCCTGCCACGTGAGGACCCTCGTGTTCTTGCGTTTTACCATATTCAGGACTTTAATCGATTTCTTTAACTGAGGACATGCTAGTATATAGCCCCTAATTGCCTTTCTCTCTTAACCACCCAGGGAGCTACTATGCAAAAGGTCAAGGTCCAGTATATTCCGGTAAATGATAACGAGGGCCATTAATCCCCCCTACATAGGTAGACTATGGTTTTCATATACTTTAATAACTTCAATTTAACTCATCATATAACTCCCATCTCAAGTCCATTCGGGTATCATTTCAGATTCGCCTAATAAAGACCTGCTAATTCAATGGCCATTATAATTTAACAACTAGATACCACAAACACCAGAACTGTAACTATCACAAGAAAAACCCAACAATCGGGCATTAAATCCACTCTAAGCACCAGCGCCACCTGCAGCACCCGCTGCTGCTGCCCGTCTCCTACGATTAATATGATGCAGCAGCGTCAAGCCCGTAGCCACAATCTCATCCACCGCATCACTATTACCCGCCACATGACCCCCAAACAAATCAAACTGCGACTCATGCTTGAGCGTCCAATACGAAGTCGAGATTTTCGCCAGACACATACCCCTCTCATCCATGCACAGGAGATCAGAGGAACTAAGATGGTTCTCATTCCGCCACGTCACTGTCGCGTTCTGAAGAGCGGGTAACGCGAATGTGGATTTGAGAGACATTCTTGTCTTAAGTGGCAGCGTTATTTTATGCCCGTGTATTGAGACGTCGGTGCTGCGTCGGAAGACGTGGAATTCGGCGCTGGCGAGGATGGCGCCATCACCTCCGCCATCACCAAAGGTGCCAGGCAAGGAGGAGGTTTTTCTGATTGTCATGTCTGAGCTCATAAAGTTTGGTTTTGCGGTGTAGAGGACTGCATTTTTGTCCCGCGCGTCTGCGACTATGAGACTGGTGGACATCCAGCTTTTGGGGGTGATTTTGAAGCTGAGGGATGGTGATTGCGCGTGATAGGGTTGGGGAGGGAATTTGGCTGTTGGGTTGTTGTTGCTACTCGCATTTCTAATGTTGGGGCTGGTGTATGGAGGGAGGTGCTCGTCATAGTCATATTGCTCCTGTTGATAGAGCTGTATATTGTCAGATTGGGGTTCTAGCTTCGTAGCGGGGGGTAGGTACTAGGTGCATACCTGCTTTTCTTTGGAGTCTTTCTTGCCCATTTTGTATAGTATTTAATTTCCTTTCAATTGAGAAATTTTGGCAGTAAGACATTGACCTCTTGTAGTGAGTGGGTGCTGGCTTTTAATACTTTTTCATTGTCCGGATCAGCGTAGGAATACGAGTAAAGCTAGGGGCCATGATATCATAGCTGGGGATATAAGGTTGTGGGTCGCCGTATTCAGAGACTGCTCATTGGTTGAGCTCCACACAGCCCATACATACTATATTTAGGTTCAGCCGCATCATTTTCTGGTTTACGTTGGATCCATCGTCAAAAACATACACCACTGCTGTATCGTATTCCATAGCTTCGTATATCTGAGGTGGCAAAAAACTTGAAAGCATGAAGGGGATAATTATTTTTTCTCAATGTACAGGTAAGACCTTAAAGATAGGCCACGGAGAGATCATAGACGCTTTGAACAAGAGTGCAAGTCCCGAAATAAATCAAACAGGATAGGATATACAACAAAAACAAAAATAGTTGGTATCACATCTCAATAGAATTATAAAACTGTTCTTCGACATCTCTTTTCCTGAACCCCGGAGCTCGTCCGAGACACATAGCTTTCGATAGGAGGCCTATCGTATAATCATCATTAGCGCGGGAGCTCAAGTCGAACTGCAATCAATCATTTGTTGACGAGGAAAAACAAGAGAAGGAGATATCAAATCTTACTATTCAAAAAATGGTCAACATTCACCCTAGCAGGTATATACTCCGGCATAGCAGTACCCATACCCTGAGCAGAATTCGCTGTTGCTACCATCGACTGCGGTATTGAAGTAGTAGTAGTCGCCATCCTTTTAGACGCGACATTCGGATTTGCCGGGAGCAAGAATCGATAATTTGTCGAATGCGCTTCAAGGTTAATCCCCATATCTCGTAAATACCGATCCACGTCCTGCGCATCAAACCACTCGTCGTTCAAAAGCCCGAGAGAGGACAAAATTCCATTCAGACTGGTATCGGATCCATCATGGCGAATGTGGGCTGTGTGTGTTGCTAGCGGGCCGCTGGTAATTGGCATCGGATAGTCGCCTGGTACTGGTCCACGGAGGGCGCCTGGCTGTTGTTGGTGTTGGGCTGTGGCCGCATGAAGGTAGTGGCTGCCGGCGCCGCCGAGAGGGACGAAAGGGACGGAGTGATCAAGGAGGTCGCCACCTGATAATGCCAATTGAAACTTTTCGGCTAGATATTCTTTACTCCAGAGCCGGTAGGCGAGTTTGAAAACGCGTGCTTCTATGGGGGACATTAATGACAAGCCGCCGTTTAGCAAGACTCGGTTGGCGGCTTCGATACATGTTCGCATGAGGCGGCGTGCAAATGTTGACTCTTGGAATGTGTAGGATGTGGGAGGTCTGATGTACATGGGGATTGGGAAGGTGAAGTCGTTAATTGCTGGACCTGAGACAAAAGGGGCTTCGGTGGTATTGTATTGGTTTTTATCATTGCCGATAAACTGCTGGAATGAATTGGCTTGTGCTATCCTACCCCTTGACTGTTCATTGAGGAAGGGGTCCGAATAATTTTGTAAGTCAAACGTTTGCGTCAGGCCAGCTGTTGCATATGAAGAGGCTGTTATATCCAGGCTCGGCGGTTGTTGAGTCGAGCTATTGTTGCCAAAGGCATGTGGATTCGTCCACTGTTGTTGCTCTAGCCCCCCAGAAAGACTAGACAAATCCGTCTCCGGAGACTTTTCATTACCAGCTCGTGCTGTTGTTGCTGCAGTCGAACCCGCAGTACTCATCTGCGCCAACGCCTCAAAAGCACTCGCCATATCCTGCACGGGCTGGGACAAATCCGGATACAAGGACAATACGTTCAAATCAACAAGCTTCGAATTCAGCGAATCAAACGCGGTTTTCATTCGGGTGATTATGGTGTCCCTTTCGGACAGCTGCTTTTGCCGGCTGGATATCTCGTCTTGTTTGCGCTGGCGATAGGCGCGCTGTGCAATTCGCATTTGCGTGCGGCGGCGCTCTTTGCCGGCTGGGACTCTGTCTATGATTGCTGGTGGTGGCTTGTTGTCGATTTCGGAATTGCTGATAGGAGAAGCAGTTGTCGCGGTGCTGGTGGTAGGCGGCTTGGCGGGTTTTGAGGATGTTTGGTTTGTATTTTTGCGTCTTTTATTCTTGGTTTGCTCATTATGTTGTTCTTTCTGTCGTCTTACTTGATGATGATGGTTATTATCACTGACTGTGTCTTGCAGGACTAATTGTTGCTGTTGCCCATAACTCGGAATATGCATCATTTCAGCTTGAAATGGCTCCGTGCCAGGCACGGCGGATAGTATCGGATCCTGTCCATCTTGCGTGAAACTGGTATTATAAGCCAAATGGTGTTGATGTTCGTGGTGATGGTGGTGGTGATGGTGATGATAATGCTGGTAAGAAGAAGGGGCGCGAGCGCCCTGCTGCAGGTTCATGCTGATCAAACCCGGCGGCACCGTGTAAAGGTGGCAGTTACTGCAATTGTTGTGATAGATAGTGATATCTATACTGTGAACATGGAATATGGCCGGACAAGTTCAGGTGCTGATCCTCTGGCCGAGATAACTCCGGGAAAGCAAGGCGGCGGTGACATGCTCCCAGGGCTGTGTTGAGCGCAGTCAAGTCGTCTGCGAGATACATGAATCAGGTGCTATCTAGCCGAGGTAAATAGATGTCAGCAGTTGCAAATTGCAAGTCAGCCTTGTATGAAAAGTAAGCGCTTGTGGTGTTAGTCCCCCATCATAAATGTTTGCCTGAGGCCTTGCTGCCAGCCAGCTGGGCGACAGGGGATAAACTAAGCTCGGACGAGACTAGCTTCAAACGTTCAGCCGCTGAGCCGCATCCAAACAGGTACGTAGACTGGAAGGCGAAATGTGACATGTCATACACCTACGGAGTACAATGATCGACCATGACTCGATGTATCTTGGTTCGGTTTAACAAGTTTAATGGTTGAATTAACTAATGTAGGCTATGACTATGAGGTATACCTAAGGTCACATCTTTAGAAGACATCAGCAGATCTTGGAATAGTTAACCTATGTACTGTACATTCTTGCTGAGAACTAACACGAAAAATCGCATTTTCAAATTCTTTTTCTTTTCTTTTTTTCTGCTTTTTTTTGTTTCTTTGATTTCTTTCACTTGGACGGAGAGATTACTCCCATGAGTCAATCTTCATAGTGCCCTTTTCGGCCAAGTTCTTGTGCATGTTGAACGCCTGGAAGAGCATATGAGGCTCGTGGCCCATGCCCTTCTTCAAGCACTCAAACTCGGCGCGGTCGAAATAATCTTGCAGGATAGGCTTGTAGTCTGGGTGTGAGCACTTGTCGATGATGACACGAGCACGTTCACGTGGAGACAAGCCACGCACGTCAGCAAGACCCTGCTCAGTAACCACGACATCCAAGTCGTGCTCAGTCTGGTCAACATGAGTGCACATCGGCACAATGCAGCTGACACCGGTAGGATCAGTCTTGCTGGGCCGAGTGCTAGGCGTGTGCATAATACTGTATTTAGCGCTGCGAAGGAAATCCGCCGATCCACCGAGACCGTTCAACATGCGCGATCCCATGACGCAAGTGCTGTTGGCGTGGGCGTAGATGTCGACTTCGACAGGTGTGTTCATTCCAATAACACCCAATCGTCGGATGATTTCAGGCGAGTTGGACACCTGCTGCGAGCGGAGCAGCAGCTTGGGGGAGTAGTGCTCCCAGCCGTCGTAGAATCGCTTGAATCCGTCAGGGGAGAATCGAATCGAAGTAGCGGTAGCAAAGTCAAGATGGCCGCTGTCAAACAGATCCAAGAACGAATCCTGGAGCACCTCAGTCCACACCTTCAAGTTGCGGAAGTTTGCGCCGTGGCTCAAGCCGCCGATGACTGCGTTGGCAATGTTGCCGATACCGGACTGAATAGGGAGCAAGGTCTCAGGAAGACGGCCCCTGTCGACCTCGTGTTTCAGGAACTCAATCAGGTTGCGCGCAATAGCACGAGATGACTCGTCTTCCGGCGCATTGGGCTGTGTCGCATCGGGGTAGTCCGACTCGACGATAGCAACGACCTTCTCAGGATCAACCGGGATGTGGGGTGTACCAATGCGGTCCTCCGGGGCCATAATCAGGTATGGTTTCCTCCTGGGTGGAAGGTCAGACATGGTGATATCGTGCAAGCCTTCGAATGAAGGTGTCGCGGTGTTGACTTCGATAATAATCTTGTCGGCCATCTGTACCAGTTCCGGGGATGCTCCGACAGAGGCACCGGGAATAATACCACCATCCTCGGTGATGGCAGTAGCTTCGATGACTGTCACGTCAAGCTTGTTGTGAGGGCGGTCCTTGGTGTACCAACCCTACTTGGTATTAGCATGATACAAACCATACAAGCAAGGAGGGGAAGGAAAACTGACATAGACAAGGTCTGACGGGAACATGCTGAGATGCTTATCGAAGAAGTTGATTTTTCCAGTGTTGATTCCATTGGCAATTTCCTTTCCAACCTGGTGAGGACTACGACGGTCGATCATATTAAGGCGGGCCCATCTGTTTTCGGTCTCGGCACCGGATGAAGCACCAACGAAGAGGCTGTATTTGAGTTGGCCTTGCAGGTCGTTCTTCTCGACATAGTCTGCCAAAGCAGTGGGGACTTTCCTGCTCGTACAATTCACGTATTAATTACTGCATCACGCAATAACAACAGCAACAGCAACAAGACAGGCAACTAGCTAAAGAGAAAAGAAACTCACTTTGGATATCCCACACCAGTAAAACCAGACCAGCCAATGTACGAACCGTGAGGAAACAAATCAATCAGATCCTCTGGTTTGGCCAGCTTGCTCAGGTACGAGGGCCGGCGAACGCGGCTCTTCAGCAAAGCCGACGCAGCCATTGTGAATGCAGAAATAAGATTTCAATGATATGATAAAATGATATCGAGAATTCGAATATTGTGGATTTTAAAAAAGGTCCACACAGGTCGAAGAAGATAGACGGTGCGCAGAAGGAAAGAAGGAAGGGCAGATCCGACTATCGGTAAGCCGGTGTAGAGACAAAACAAGCTCGTATGCCGACTACGTAGAGCGCAGTCCGGAATATGAATTGGGAGATAGGAATGCTCGCCCTGGAGCAGCAATGGATGAGGATACTGACACACAAGAGCGGAGATGGTCAGTAGAAGAGAAGAGAGATGAGCAGGAAGTAGAGAGGAGAAGGTGAGGTGGAGGGAAAAAAGGAAGTTTTAGGTAAACGTCAAGAAAGGTAAGATACGCTTTACCTTACGATTACAGCTGGTCTAGCCATTGTGGGCCAATCAGAGCCCCCACATGCGCTGATAAGGCTGGCGCGATATTATTGATTATCGCAGCAGCAACAGTCATATCTTTATTTTTACTGTATAAGCATATGGAAAGTACAATTGAAGGCATCTACTCAATTGCCACATATATTCTCTCGTCAATTGGCTGTTCATTGCACGACCAGCACAGTCAGGACAGAAACAAGAAAGCTCACGCCACCTGCTGAGTCTGTGACGTACATTGATTAGATAAACCCAATCCTTTCACCGGATGTTGTGTACATAACAGCAGACAAACACACAGTGAGACGTGTCAAATAGCTGAAGAGATTCAGACAGAAGAAGTCTTTATCTCAACAGACAAAGACATAAAGACCAAAAAACGATATGAAGATATAGACAAAGCAGCAAACATACCAAGATTCAAGATAATAAATTACCAGGCCTTACCGTACGATACGCGCAATCGGCTATGCTTCCGGCTACGACTCGGGCCGCCGGAGAGACGCTTATCTTATCGACGTACCTGCAGTTTGCACTGTTTGTCTGCTATTTCGGACCGAAGATCATGGATTAATAGTGTTCATTCAATTGAAGCATAATCATACAATACATGCAAGCAGCACCTTTTGTGTTGAAAAAGAAGATAAAAGAAAAGAAAGTCGATCTCGTGTTGATTTGCTTGCTTGCGTGTTTCCTTGCAACCCATTTAAATTTCCTTGCCATGCCATCATCCATAACTTGTTTCCCCCCATATGTGTAGATTTTCGACGCGTATGTTCAATCAACATTTCAAAAGAGAAGAATGTTGAAAATTGTCGCCAACCGTGATTAGAAGAGAGGATTTAGAGAAAACGCCTTGATAAATGTAAAGAAACGCCGCGGACCACCACCATTGTATTGCACCGGAGAATAGACCAGAAAAGAATCAAGAATCATTTATGCATCCCCTAGAGACAGCAGGCTTGCTACTCTTCTTCCATCTTGGTGGTTTCGGGCTCGGCGTCAACCATGTCGGTGTCCTCCGTTTCCTTGTCCTGGGTCGTGGCGGGTTCATGAGAAGAGGCTTTGGATTGGGCTTGAGCCTCGCCGGTAGTAGAAGCGGCAGCGGTGTTCTCAACGTCGGCAGAATTGGGATCCTTGACCCAGGTACGGAACTTCTGGTTCAATCCATCGACTTCGTCCTTGCTAAGACCGTGAGCCCAGCTGGGGTTGTTGATAAATTTCTCGCGGAAACGATCACGGCGACGCTCTTTGACAGCCGTCAGCTCCTTCACGTTCTCTTCGGCATCTTCTTCATTGGACGCAGTGGGTCGCCACCACCAGTCGTAACTGCCGGGCTCGTACAGAATGTGGTAGCTGTTTGCGCAGATACGAATGATGAGACCGTCGTGGTGGACCAATCGGCGATAGAATCGGTTGTACTCCTCGTCCTGTTCCAGCTTCGACGGGAGGTTGCGTTTGAGGAAGGGCATCCGCATTTGGGAGAATGGAACACCTTCAGTCGGGTCACGCATGGTGTAAGCCGAAACATAGTACGACCAGCGAGCCTCTTGACTCAGTTCTTCGTTTTCGAAAGTGCTGTCCTCCGCTGTCAACAGCTGCACAAACGTCTTCTGGGTGACCGGGTTCTATTTTCTGTTAGCATGCTTCAAGACTAAAAAGAGGAAAGAAAAAAGAAACATACGTAAGTAATGCGATAAATGTCACCATCCTTAACCAAGCGTTCAACTTGCTTGCGGTATTGAATCTCCTGGTTGTGCGTGGTCTCCTCTTTGTCGCGCTCCTTGAAGAACAGATTGATGATATCAGCGCTACGGTCCTTTGGATCGCCGTTGAAGATGGTGCTAGCAAATCGCGCAATGCCAGAGAAGATCTTGTCAAGGTTGTACAGCTGGTAGCCGCTCTTCAGGTAAAAGCGACGCAACGTCTCTTCAAGGTGGGTGGCTTCGAGGTCGCCCTTGATGACTTCATCGCACATGCGGACAACTTGTTGGTACAGATTGGCGCTTGGGCTGGTGTCGTAGAAGAAATCGGTGGGAAGCTTGTCGGTCAATCCGAGGTCTTTGGCAGCTTTCGGCAACAGTTGGCGTCGCACATCCTCGTGGGCTTCCTTCTCGTGTAGCTTAACTCTCAGCAGGCGACTGTACAAAAGCTCAAAGGCACGGAAGAAGCAGTAGACGTTCAAGTTACTGTACAGCTGGTGAACTTTCTTCTCGTAGGATGAGTTCAAGTTGTACTCGCGCTGAAGATTGAAATTGCCCTGGTTAGGGTGTTCCATCCACTTCAGCTCAGCCACATCAAACTGCTCGGTGGGATCAGGAATCGGAGTTGATGGCACAAGAATGGCATCAGGCGTTGCATCACGACTAGCAACATTGCCGCCAGCTGCACCCTTGTCGCTGCGGCGCTCGAGAACATCGCGAAGGAGGTCCAACTTCTTTGCTGTAGCTGCACGGCGGCTGTTAGCAGCAGAGGCTGTTTCAGCAGGAATAGCGTCGTCGTCCGTCTCATCTGTTGATGCGCCATTCGTAGCCTCGTTCATGTAAATGTGGAAAGTGTCGCGATCCATACCGAAGAAAATGGGTATGAAGTCATTGATAAAGGCAGTCACTCTCTGGGGATCCTGACCGAAGCCACCCGAGTTGCGGTCGATGAATGTCAGAAGCAGCTGAGTGGCGTCGATGATAACAGCAGGATCAGTGAACTCGAATTCGAACTGATGCAATGGGATCTGATAGCCGCTCTTGCGAATGTTTCTCCCTTCCTCATATTTGGACTGGATCTCATTGTGGATGTTCTTAGACGAGAACAGCTTCTTGTCCATTCCCTTGTTCGTAATCGACTGGTGATCCAAGCTGCGCCAGAAGCAACGCTGCATCTGTTCGCGCCAGACTTTGTCCCACTCACGCTGACTGGCCTTCCATTCCTCACATTTCTGCCTCAAGCGATAGAGCAAAACAGGGAGAACATGGCAGGGACGTTCAAACATTTGCTGAATGATAATTTCTCCACGCTGGCGGTCGTACACCTTCTTGATAACTCGCTTGTAGATGGACTCGCTCTGTCCACCAAGGCCAGGTGGGAGGACAAATGCGGCACGCTCTGCTTCAGACATAACGAGGAACTGCTGGACAATTGGTTCGATGAGTTGGATTGTACGCACACAGGCCTCGATGTGGTTGTCATAGTCGTGACGGTCTTCCTCGATGCGATGAAGGGCGTCTTCAAACTGGTTCTTGCGATGAGCCACGAAGCCAGAATCTTCTGACTCCCATGTGGGGTGAGAGGCCCAGTCGTCGTTGAGGACACTGCGACACAACTCGTCACGGCCACTGCATGGCTTCTGTCGCTCGCGTTTTGGCAGAAGACGATAGCTTGGTCCAAGTGCTCGACAGTGAGCAAGGTTCACTAGGCCAGGCTCCTGCTTCGGCTTCAGATCGATAACACGATCCTCTGGGTCTTCGATATGCATGAAGCGCTTGAACCAGGACATCAGTTCTGGGTTAGATCCAATAAAGCCTGCAGCTCTGTTGACCAACACGTTTCGATCAATGAGATCAGTAGAGTACAAGTTGCAGAGCTTGAGGAATTCGCCAAAAGTTTGCTTGTTGCCAATGAATTTCTTGACGCGATCGAAGAACGCAAACTCGTCGTTGTTGGGCATAATAGAAAAGGTTGGCGGGATGGGTTCTGGCAGAGCAGGCACCAGATTAGGGGACACTACTGGGCCGTCGGCCGCCATCGGCTTGTTATGGTGGAGTTTGGTCCTCTACAATAGACATTAGCAATGACAACACCTTTCTCTTTCCTTTGAAAAAAAAAAACTCACCTTGTTCATTCCAGGAGCTTGGACGCTACCAGCACGGTTGGATTGCATGTCACCCATTCTTGAGGCCTCTGCAGAAGCTCCAGCAACAGGGCCGAGACCGCCGCCGCTAATTGGACCGCCACGTCGTTTCTTGGTTTCTTTGTTTGAGTCCTTCACATTGAACTGTCCCATAGGCGGCATTTTGACGTCGCGACCAGGTATCTGTGATTGACCAGCTAGGCCAGAGCCTGGGTACGGAGGTTCTCCTCGCAGGTTACTAGTGGGAGCAGCCTCGTCAACAGATGGCCGACCTGCTTGAGCTTGCTGTTTGGCCTGGGCAGCAGAGTCAGGGAGGAATTGTTTGAAATCTTCCAGGAGGTCAGGGGCAGTGTGGAAAAGCTGGGTAACCTGGGCGTAGACGTCCTGGATGGGTTTCGACTCCCGTTGGTAGGTTTGTAAGATTTCCAGGAATTGCTTGTAAATTTCTGGGGCACTTGCAAACCGATTCTACAAAGAGTTCCACAGGTGAGTACATCGACTAATCTGAACTGGGGATGAAATAACTCACTTTTATCTTGTTAACATAGCTGATGGCATGATTGAACTCAACAGGACCCCGCTTGTTCAGGTCTGCCTGCGCGCCTTGAAGGACACCAGAACCGATGCCAGCGAGGCTATTCATAGGCCCAGGTCCTGTTGCTGTGCCAGTGGATGGTTGCAATAACGAAGCTCTACCTGCTGCTGCAGTGACAGCCGCTGCACTCTGCAATTGCGAAACGCCGCGTTGTTCCTGCTGATGAAGAGCTGCTGCATTTGCTGCAGACGTTTGCTGTTCCTGCTGGTTCTGATACTCATAGTGATGTTCTTGGGCCTGAGCCTGGCCACCTTGTTGACCATAAAGACCGCCACCCATTACACGGCTGTTGGGAGAATACGAGCCGGCGATACCTGATTGAGGGGGGTGCTGTGGTTGTTGCCAGCCAGCTCGCGAGTGGTCATAATAATCAGGACGTCCTGGAGGAGCAAGTGATGCTGAAGCTTGCCCTATCTCCTCAGAGTCAAGCGATGTTCGAGCGGGCCTGGTAGACATCGACAAAGTATTCGTGCCTGAGGGCGTCGTGACACGAATAGCATTTGGGTTGTCATCTGTTCCGCACTCAATACGATATCCTGGGGGCAAAAAGGTATTGAATCCTTGAATCAACGCAGGATGGCCAGTGAAAAGATTCGAAACCCGCTGAATGACGCCGGGAGTATCAATCCTATGGATGGTCAGTTTACTTTTTGATCAGTCTGGAAACAGGTTTGGGGGGTTCTTACGCTTGACTCTTGAAGTCCTTCATGATATCCAAGAATCGATTGTAAACATCGGGCTGCTCAACGAAGCGAACCTTGACCTGATCGAGGTAACTCAGCGCATCCTGTCCAACAAACTATGGTTAGTTCCTGCTATCCAAGCATCTTTTACATCAAGTGTGTTGGTGGCTACTCACATTCAAAATAGGCTGCTGACCCTGTGCCAAAGCCGCAACACTTCCAGGTATCTGAGCAGGAGCAGCACCATTATAACCCATCATTGGTTGCGACGGAGGTGCCTGCGGATGCTGCATGTACGGGCGAGGAGCGTTGTCTTGATGGGATGGTATCTGCGCTCCAAACAGACTTGCAGATTGCAAGGAGCTCTGTGGAGGATTTGCGGCAGCACCACCGCCGCCGCCAATGTTTGAGAGCAAACCATTTGGCCCATGAATCGAGTTTGGTACCTTGGAAGCTACTGGCTGGTGAATGGGGATTGAACCAGTGTGGCTCTGCACGGTGTGTTGTTCGCGCTGTTGGCGCTCCAAGTGTTCTCGTTCTCGCTCACGTTGTTCGCGCTCTCGGTGTACCATACCCTCGTGGCGCTGCCTCTCAAGCATTTCGCGCTCTCGGGAATCTCGCTCGCGATCACGATTCAGTTGGGGGGAAGGGTGCTGCATTGCCTGGCCGATGCCTGGCAGAGAGTGTCCTCCGCCATGAGCAGGCTGGGCATGCTGTCCGTATGGGGGCGGCTGGTGTGGACCACCTGGGCCTTGTGCTAGGTCTGCCAGGCCAGGTAAGGAGTGTCCAGACGACTGGTTGACGGGGTGGTAAGGTCCTAACAAAGACATCCAAGTCAGACAGATCCAAGAAAGCTCTCTCGAGTAATATCCACACCACAGTATACAACAAATTATTCAGGGATATTGGGACTTACCAGCTGGTGGAGGTAGAACAGGGCCAGCGGGTTGTGAGGAGGAGTTTTGCTGGGAAGGATTTTGCCTGTTGACGCAACACCAGTCAGCACAATCAAACTCACAATCAGATAAAAGCACAATCAAAGAGAAAGCAATAATTAAGATAATTTAGATAAACACTTACCCATAAGAGCCTAGAGCACGAGACTGTTCCATGTTTGAATGTGAGGGAGGTGCTCCTCCTCCTGCAGAAGAGTGCCAACCTTCGCTGCCAGAGGGATTCATGCTCTCACAAAAAGCCCCAGGCACGAGTTAAGAGAAAAACAAAGAAACAAGAACGAGAGTTGTCACAGACCCTGACAGACCTCAGTCCAGTCAGACCTCGAGTAACAACTTGTCTGTGTCTCGCGAGAGAGGGGGGGAGAAAAGCTTTGGAAGAGACAACAAGTTCGGACTAACTAGGAGAGATCTGCCACCAACATGGCTACTCTCTTCTCTCCACGAAAAAAATTGAAAGGGGAAGAGGGGGGAAGTACAAGTACTTGACACTTGTGCAAAGAGGACAACAGATGCTTGTTCACAGAGCCAACCTTGTACACAGCGTGACGCTTGATGTGCAGGTCAAAAAGCAGCAAGTTGTGGTTGCGACAAAAGCTGCATCATGGGGGCTCGTCTTCCCTGCGCGCGACTCCGGGGGGCGGTGGGTGCCGGCAGTATTAATCCATTCTGTTTTGGGCAAAATGCGTCGGGACGGAGGCGGAGATACGTCTCTCCGGGCTGGACTTAATGAGTGCATCCTGATTGGCTGGGCGTGTGTTTGGGGTCGGAAAGATTACGGTTCTTGGCACGGGGGGTTGTGATGACGTCTTCTATCGGGGTTTGCATAGCTACAATGCTCAGTTGCTAACTAGGCACACAGCTAGGAGCTATGTGTTTACGTACTTGACCAGTTATTAGATACTTCGTAAATTTATTCGTGTTTGCTTTAGCTAAGAATTTGAATGGTTAAGATATCCTATCGAAAATTGCCCTGAAAGAATAAAATGATATGAAAGAAGCTCAAGCTTGAGCTCGCTCCGCAATCGGACAGGGACCAAATTTCTGTGGTCATCATAATCGAGGGAAAAATAGTTTAAAGCCACAAGATTAAGCGATGGTCTGGGGTTTACGCATAAGACAAAAATAAAACCAAGTCATCTAGCATTGAAACGGAGACTTTTCTACTAGCAGTTAAATAATAAGAGTTCCGTGGCTGTAGATATCGTCAACTTCCACCCTTGTCCAGTCCACCGAGATACAGGACATAATAGTACGTAGTAAGAAGATGTAAAGAGGACTGTCATGGAAACCCTCACTGCCGCTGCTCCGTTCTTACAATGCCGAGAAAACGAATAGCTGTTGTTGAGTTAGTATCTAGCAAGGCATGTATACGAGGAAGAAAACTCACGTTGTTCGTCGCGGCAATGGCAATGCTATCCTCGAACGGATGCCAGCTCATGTGAAGAATCTTCTTATTAAAATCAATCTGATCTGCGTCGGTCTCCTTCCTCATGCGTGATCCAGTTCCAGCTGGGCTGTTGGCTCTCGATCCATTCTTCTTTCCGTTCTTATTAATAGGCGTAGGCACGCCAACCTTCTTCGCCTTGAAAGCTGACTTGTCTGCCTGCAACACAACCTCTGTTTCCTTGTTTGCGTCGGTGGGGTAGATCATGAAATTGTTGTTGTAACTGCCCGTCATCACATTCTCTGCATCGCCAGAAAACACCACTTCAAATTTATCGAATATGCTGTCATTCTCATATGTGTCGCAGAGTCGCGGTCGGAGGTGTTCGTGGATGGGGATGGTCTTGACAGGCTGGCGTTCCATATTAACGTCCCAGATCTTCACCGTAAGATAGTCGCGAGAAAGGATGTAGCGGCCGTCATTGGAAAATCGCACGTCGGAAATGGAGGAGATAATTTCGGAGAAAAATGATCGGGACGAGGCATCTTCCTCTTGCTCGAACTCTGCTCGTGATGTCAGTACTGCTATATTTGGAAATGGTAAAACGTAAAATGTCAAATGGAACCCCACGTTTTGAGTGCTCGTCACAGAGAGCCCGTTGTCTCATATCAGCCATTTTGATCGTTCCCTTGGAGCTGGCATACATGAAAAAATTGCAGCTGGTCGGGTGGAATTCTGAAGCGGTTATAACCTCGGTCAACTCCTCCATGTTCGCGGGCTTGATATCCACAATGTTGAAGCTCTGGTCTTGAATATTGAGATTCCACAGGTTGATTCGAAGATCGTCACTGCTGATAAAAGTTTCTCCATCACTGTTCACTGAGATGCTGTTTATGTGATAGGCGTGTGCGTTTGCATATGTCCTTCGCGGCACCGCTGCGACGACGGTGTCATGGTGTGTCATTCGCGGCAGCTTCAACGCAGAAGCATCTTTGAACGAGACGTGTGGAGCTCGAGCGGCGCCTCCGCCCAACACGCTAGCCGGTGTGAGATCGTGCGACAAATTATTCTCGGCGACAACCTTCAAAGACTTGTCAAACACTTTCCATAGCTTTATCGTCTTATCGTTCGTGGATAAAAGGAAATGAGACGCGTTCTGTCGTTTACACCACTTGATCTTGTTGATCTTCTCTTCGATCTCCAGGGATTTGAGGTAGTCAAATTCGGGCTCGTGGGACTGAAATTCGGTGTGGAACTTGTATTCACATGTTTTTTTCTAAGGTCGCCCAGTTAGTTAGACCGTAACAAACTAAACGAGTGGCACTAATCTTACCGTTTCATTCCTCTCGAACAAAACTACACGGCCACCCTTATCTCCCGTGGCCAGGTAGTTTCCTGTGTGGTCGAACTCAACTGTCGAGATGATATCCGCTGAAGTTGTGTTAGCATCGACATATTCATAAGCATCATAAAATGCATAGATAGTAGATGTACGCACCTTCTGTGATATCTTCTACATCGCCCTTATCTCCAAAACATCTGCACGCGAGCGTCAGTTTTATCATCACCTCTGCAGACACTTGCCGATCCACGCGTTGACATTTTTTCCTCCCCAAATCCATAACATCTGACAACTTACTGTGTGAATTTCCAGGTGGGTGACCCTGGATCTCCGTCTACCATCTTCAAGATACAAGTTGTGTGTCCGGGTAGGAAAGCGGTCGAACAAAAAAGCAGAGCAAAAGCACGTAATAAGAAATATCCAAGGCGACGTGGGGGAGAGCAGCTCTGACACGAGTTGTCTGACTGTGATGATAAAATAGCAGTTAGCATATGATGGTATGATTGTTTTATAGACAAGCAGATCAAAACATGTGTTAGAGCGAGAAAGTGGCGGATAGTGCGACGGGATGGCGTTTGCAAGGAAACGAATGGACTGTGTTTTAAAACAGATACAAATAATCAAACAGAAAATCGATGAATAGATAGAACCTTAAGCATCTGAAATAGACGCATCAAACAATAGGTTGATGCGAGGGGTGGTGGTATCTGAGAAAACACAGAAAAAAGGCACGCCTCAAGACCGGACAAAAAATGGCAAATCAAACTTTTCCCAACTGACCTAACAAAGTATTTTATTAGATTTTTAGCAAAAAGCAAAAGCCCAGTAGTCGGCGAGTTGTGTGGGGTGCGTTGCGTAAAGGACTGGGTGGAATGCTCCGTGTAGCAAGTCAAGGATGCTGGCGATATGAGGAACAGGCGGGGAAGCAGAAGCAGACGATCGATCGGGCCCAAGAGGAGCTGGCAGTAATCCGCCCGGTGTTGCCTCGCAAGAATCAAGAGGCAGATGGAAGAAAGGACGAAAAAAGGAGGACAACGCGGGAATTGAGGGTGTGTGCAGTACGAGTTGGTACGCAGAGGATAGTTGATAGGAAGGAGGAAGCGGTGGTCGTGGTGGAGGAAGGTTGGTCCAAGTTGTTGTTGCGAACTTAGCGGCGGCTATCTAGTCGCCTGATCGCTAAGGCTGGCCGTGGCCGGGTGGGTCTGTTTCTCTTTCATACATACTACACTTACTACACTCAAGTTACTACTATTTATTTAATTGATTTATTTAATCATGACCTGGAAATGAAAAAACTAATATCTGATCTACCTGTCACTCATTCGACTAATGCGTATGCATCTACGATGGCGACAGGTCCTGTGGCTGCATTCGGATAAGCTGTCCACGAAACAAGGTCTTTTACATCAACATCTTACCTAGGTAAAGCATTTCGGAGTTTCATTGGACCAAGTCAGCTGTGGTCCTGCTACGTGGTAGTATCAATGGCCTGCCCAATTAGGCATGAAATACTTACTTCCTGCTTGCTACAACGTTGATGAATACTGCCTGTTGCGATGTACGGAGTAACTATAGCATAGTTACATACTTGTAAACAGTATAGATGGTGTCATGTCGATCACTTAAGTCACAATCTATGAGACTAGAATGAATGAATAAATAAATCAATCGTCCCGGCCAGGTTTATTGAGGCTACGAATTATCATATTCAGAGACATTATATCCAAGACATGTCTAGCCATTCTAGCCATTCTAGCTATTCTGGTCATTCTAGCCGAGGAACTCATGCGATAGTCCGATATAAATTTGACCAGAAATGTTCCATTTCTCTTCCTGTTTTAAGAGACGCTGATAGTATCCAAGAATTGCTAAAGATTATCAGCAATGAATTTCAGCGAGTAGAAATTTCCGTGATGCTACAACTCGCTGGCAGTGCATAAACTATATAAACGGGAATTTGTTTTATCTATTTATTTAAGTATGCAAAGTACCAAAGGCATTCGTATCTCCAAGCTAAATCCAATATTAAAGTTTTCTACCTAAGATCGAAAATAGGGCCTTGCACGGGCTTGCACTCGGATCTCTAAGAAGCCTAACCAAGTACAATACAGGTGGCGCAAAGGATCAGATGTCTATCCTACAGTTGAGTTCCTAAAGAAGGGTCAATTATAATATCCCCATATGGAGCCTGTTTTGATTGTAGGTTTCATCGTAGGGTTATAAATGAATGCTAACCTTGTTTCAGATACTTGGCCTCGGTCTCTCATGTTCACTGTGTTATGCCACGCGAAAGGGATTAGGGCTTTATTAGAACCGTATTAAGCGCAGAAAAGGATATTCACGATATATACTCTATAAGTAGCTTACATGGATTCATACATGATTGACCACGCAGTCTTCGAGCAGCGGGAGATTATCGAACTTACTCAACATCAATAACTGCTTAAAGTTCCATTCTTGTTTCTACATAGACCTTACTCACTGGAAAAGCTATTCTACTGGATAAATTATGTACACTTCTAAGGGACAGACTTGACGTTTGAAGGAGTCTTTCGATATAAACCAAGTCAAGCAGCATTTCACCTCCATACCCAGCAAAAGTGGACAAGTATAGTTACATCCTCGCTCTAGCAATATTGTTACAGATGTAGGTACTCTATGCACCTCTTACTCATATGCGTCTACATTTAAACAGAAGGCGGTCGTGCTTATTACACACGCATGCGGTGTATACGTGATGGTTGTCGAAGTAAGCCTGGGTCGTTTATCTATAACGCATGTCTACTGCTCTTCACTTTATCTGCAAGGACGGCCAAATGCCTTGGGAGGAATCGAGTCATGCAGTAAAATATAAACCTTTTCAAGGCCCTGGATAATTCTAGAAACACTCCATTAGTATGCCCACTTTATACTATACCTAGGTATATATATATATATATATATATATATGT
>WTTZ01000181.1:0-28518 GCA_011750695.1 Penicillium sp. OUCMDZ-019
TAATCTTTTTAATTATTATACTTAGTTAATTACTAACCAGGCTTATAACTATTAGATTAACTAGATAGTAAATATACTATATTATTAATTATAAGATAGAGATATGGTTACTATAAATCTTAGATTTTAAATATTATATATAATAAAAATTTATATATAATAGTATATAATTATCAATTAATCTAGTAATCTAACATCTAAGCTATATATCTATTTATATATTCTCTCTGAGCCTTGGGGGAGGCCTAGGATACCCTACTTTCTAGCCCCTAAGCCTACTAGCGCCATGCTATGTGGCGAGCTCTGATTGGTCCAAAAGCTTACTAATCTTTCTCGGGCCGTAGGTTCAACCTCACAATCTAACAAATTCTAGAAACAAGAATGACAACAAAACATCACGTGCAGTCTAGAATGTGAGCCTGAGGCATTGTGGCGATCGAAGATTCGTCGGTCATGTGTTCCAGCTAGCCCTAAGACCTAAAAATATCTACATATCTACATTATGCTTGGTGAGACTTTTGACGCTCGAAAATAATATCATTATACAAATTGTCTCTGTTTCCCATCTTCAATCAATCAGTTTTGGCGGAAGATTTCATCTGACTCGTTACACTTAGGCAAACTTTTTCAGAATGATTCCGTATCAAAGGTTCCGGACGACTCATCAAAGGGCTTTGTATGCATTGAAAACAGGACGTATACAAAGCCATAGAAGGCAATATCCGAAAATGCAAAATTGCTTTGTACGTACATCCAGGACAAAGCCTTTAGAAACCATCAGCAGTCTCGTTTTTGCTGGAACTTGTCCAGATCAATAGATTCACATTTTCAAAGAGAAATGCTTAAAGAGGGCAAGAGAGCCTCGAGATGTTGCTCTTCAAACCTCGGTATTCATCTAGACAGTAACAAGATCTGTCCAAGTTTCTCTCCCAGGATTACCTATCATCAAAAGTCTCCGAAAAGAGTTGACCATGTCCAATCACTTTCGCAGACCTCGCCTAAGCGATGTACCGCAGCCAGGCCAGGACAGTGATTTTTCGCTGGTCTGTGACGGTGGCAAATTCCAGGTTCACAAGGTGGTTGTTTGCCCGCAGTCAACGGTATTGGCAGCCCTGGAAAGATCGAGCATCATCATCCCAGTAGATGGATTCGACATTACCACTGTAATACGCATGCTTGACTTCATGTACGATGGGGACTACGACGTTAACGATGATGGTGAGGAGGACTCTGATAGCGATGGTAAGAAAGATGACTATAACCCCGACGATGAGAATTGTGATATAGGTTTTATTGACATGAGACGAATAGTAGATGATGCCCAAAGGCTGTACGATATGGCAGCAGGAGCTCTAGGTTCAGATGAGGATTCAGGTGAAGATTCAAGCGATTCAAGTGATTCAAGCGATTCAAGCGATTCAAGTGATTCGAGTGATTCGAGCGATTCGAGTGATGATTCAAGTGAAGATTCGGACCATTCGAGCAGCACTCTCGATGACTTAGGTCATTCTCGCCGTACCACCGACGACTCAGGAAGCATGTTCCAGCTACTCCTCCCACACATCTGCGTCAACGCCATAGCAGACCGCTACGACGTCACGGGGCTTAGAGAGCTCGCAAACGACAAAATCTCACGCATCCTGGAAACTCGGTGGTCTCCCGACGGCTTTATGTGCATCGTGCAAAGCGCCCTTGATTCGACATCCGATAAGGCGCTGCATGATATAATGGTTACAGCCGTCCTGGACCACTACGAGGAATTGATTGTGCAGGAAGACTTCGACAAAGTCGAGTTGACGAGTACGTTTGTGCGTCGCTTGGTAGAACAGATAGGCCCCAGACTCCGAGACACTGAGCGCCTGTTGGACGAGTACACACGGGGCATGGGCGTGAGAGATGAAACCATCTCGGAAATGATAACGAGATACGACTGCCTCAAGAGGAACTTTATCTATCTTTATTACAGATCGCAACACTTGGAGGGTTCTGATGATTAGACCAACCCTGTCTGTCTTTTTTCCTTTGTTTTTCCTAGCGTAAAGTTGGTGTATATAGACTATTGATATCTGATTGAACTGTCTCGATTTTATTTGACGAAAGACGACAAGAAAATATTAGGTACCCTAAGACAGTATCTAGACATAGGAACGTACCAGTAGTTTCAAAGCAAGTTAATCTCTTTGGACGGGCAAGAGCGTTTAAAAAACGAATTCATTGTGTGCCTCAGGTGCCCAGACACGTATCGATTTGATGGAATCAAACAAAGGGCAGTGTCTCACTGCTTGGCCATACTTTTCTCTTCTCCAATCCACCTAATTCCTCTCCTTATCATCAATCCTCACTTACTTTCCTCCTTATTGGCAACCTCAAACCCCCATCTCAACGAGCTTGCATTCTTCAAGCTTTCTCAATTTGCCAACAGAACACACTATCCTACCCAAGCAGAGGGTTTCAAAACTGTTGGCACTTCAAGATGGAAAAGCTTCCCCTCGAGATCATCGATATGGTAAGTTGCTACGATTGACAACCCCTCCTTTTGGTTTTAGAAAGTGCTAATCTATAATTCAATCCACAGATCGTACAACATGTTGAGGTCATATATGCTCGATATTGTACAACCTTTCGGCACTGGTTGGGACGCCCATCGCATTATCACTTCAATATTTGGTACGGCCATGGCTTGAAAAGCTTACGTCTGGTCAGCAAGACCTTTAGCCACAGTGCTTCGAGGCTATTTTTCCGTTACCTTCGTTTGACCTTGGACCCTTGGGATAAAGAAGAGCGTCTCGTGAAGCTCGAGGAGTTCTCAAAAGGCATATATGCTACCTATGTCCTTCAATTGGAATTAGAATTATCCTATAAGGACATGACAGAAGAATACGAACGCCTATTTTACGATGGTCTTTTATCTGCCTTGGCTAAATTTACCAGACTGAAAGCTTTTAAGGTTTCTATCGAACAATTCCCAGAGAATCAAGGTATTTGCTTGACGAACTCTTTATTGCACCAATTGCCAGTCCAAACCCTTACAGAACTGGAACTCGAGTTTCGTTTTTTGGAAAGGTGGCCGCACCATGAAACCAACTTACCACGGACCGTTTTTAAACAAGGGCTACAAAACCTAAAGAGTCTAAGGTTTAAAGGGAAGATTTCAAGCAGGAGAAATAGTGCGGTTGAACTCTTTCAGCTTCTTCAAACAGCCGACAATCTCGAGTCTCTCAGCATCGCCGACCGCGAAGGCATGCTCGGTGATGAGAACGCAGCGGAAATGGTGGGCATGATCTACCCCGACAATTCACTTCGACTCCAAAATCTGTCTCTAGATTATGTAGCTATCTTCTACGAGGATCTTCTTGCGATATTAAAACAATCCAAGGAGTCAATCAGGTCCATGGAGATTTCTAGTGCAACACTACTATCTGGCTCATGGCTGCATTTGCTGTTCCAGATCGCCAGGGACTTGAAGTTACTCGAATTCGAAGTTCCAGATGAATTTGGGGACAAGCCTTTCTAAGCAGGGCTAGAGCTTAAAGAACTGCAGGAATTACGACATGTTACGGATGACGACGTTCTTTGCTACTTCGCAATTGGTGATATACAGCGTCAAGTGAACTCAAATAGACGTGCCGTAGGACTTGGTAAACAGGGCGGCCGTATAGATGTAGAAGATTACTCTACTCTTCTGCCTTTAAAAGACGTCATGGGAGAGGCAGAATTTCGGGAACTAACCTTACTCCCCGAGATTTAATCGCATGCTTCCCCTCGAAGATTGATTTTGGTGCTTCTTGTGGCCGCATTCACGAACTCGACACAACGACGCATTTTCTGCTTATGGCGCATTGACTCAGCACAATAGCTGATCTCAACGGGATATTGGTGATGGATAGGCGTGGCAGGGGAGGTTGGATGTACCAGGTGGATATGGAAAATGGCGTTTTTAGATGGCAGGTTCGGCGGAGAGGGAGCGAGTGAATACTTGACTGAAGCAGGGAGATTGGAAGAGAAAAATGGAGGCAGCAGAGAATGATTTGTTTTTCAGTGCCTAGATAAAAATTCGTATCAATTGATGTCCATCTCAGAAACCCTTTTCACTCTATGCGTACGGAGTAGACGTTGTCATAATTAAGATGGTTATTTAGTATGGTGACCCTCAAGATCGTAGATGGGAAAGCGGGGCCGCGGGAGTGGGGCACGTGTCGGAACTTGGAAGCTTCCTTCGGCGCCTTGGAAATATTGGACTCAATATCTATCTACATGTCTACGGAGTATCCCGCCATACAGCCAACTGATGCCTCATTATGGCGGGCACAAGAGGGAAGAAAAAGCAATCTCGCCTTGCGTTTGCGCCGATCGAAGATGCGCACTCCCCATCTGCTGAGCCCAACCCGTTGCCTTCCTCATCGTTTTCGCCAGCCAGACTGCGATACTCCAACCCATTCTCTGGAAAGGTTACTGTGAAAGGCCAGCTGCAGCTGGAGGACTATACCAGGAACTGGAATCAGACTGGAAATTCGACCTCACATGACCATGCGGTGACTGGGGCAGAGCAACCTACTCTATCGGTGGTCATTCCGAACCAAAGTGAGTCTGAGCTGGAATTCACATCTCACCGGCACACCGTTATTAATTACTTGGGGTCTTGAGAACCGATCGCAAAGTCAAATCAATCTCACTCTCGTCTTTCAAACTCTCCTTCTCCACCTCTTCCTCTACGTCCTACGTCGAACATAACCCACGAAGACCTCTCATCGTCGGATGCTGAGACCGTCAGACCGGTGAAACGAAGACGCATACAGACTATTGTCTTGTCTGATAGCGAATCTGACCGAGATCACCGTCCTCCCTTACGGTTACAAAGTGACAGCCCAAGATCCTCTGACAAGCGTGCTGCCAACGGCGAGTCGAAGATGGGTTCTCGACGTAAAGCGCAGACTCCGCGCAGGAGTGAACGAATCAAAGCTGGATTGTCACCGACGAGCACGTCGCCACGAAGCAAATCCTTGAAAATAGATTTGTCTTCTTTGGGTGAAGCAGAGGAAAGCAATTCTGATGAGCTGATATCGTCTCCCACCTACCACAAACGCAAACCGCGACCTCGCAAGACCAAAGCTCTGCCTGTTGACGACGATGATGAAGAGTCAGACGTGGTTATTCCTGGACGCAAGAACAAAAAGTTGAGAACAGATATACCACAGCCGGAAACTGAGCAAGCAATCGATCTTGTAACGGACGATAACGACGATTCGTCAGATGACGACGACATTGTCGCCTTTACTCCATCACGACGGGGTTCCAGGAAATTGCCACAGCGGGATGAAAGCCCTATGACTCCCACTAAGCTTCGTTCAGAACAGGACGAGCTCGATTTGGAGGAAGACTTAGAGGACCTCAGAGACACGGGTGAGAATATACCAAAGCAACAAACTTCTTTACTTATCTATGCTAACATTCTTCTTACAGACCTGAGAGAGAAAAGAACGCGCGGTGCTGTTGTCAACTCTGCCAGAAGCGTCCGTCAAAGACATCTTGAAATGCTCAAGCGACGACGGGCAGGTGAGAAATCCTCAACAAACGCCGCCTCCGCAGCCGAAGATGAAGATGAAGAATACGACGAAGAAGCAGAGTCCCACAAAAACGCTGTCAATGCAATTTTGAACTGGGCTCACAATTACGAAGTTCACGGCAACAACGGAGACAGCGACGCGGAATCAGTCATCCAAATGGACGAAGATCTCGATTCAGACGACCACTCTTTTGTCGAAGAGGACGGAGAATTGGGTGCCCCAGAAGATGTATCCGTTCCGTTTGAATTCAGTCGGCACCGCGCAAAGAGCACCAAGGACTGTTTCCGTGATGTCGTTGAGTGGATGGTGCATAGCAAGCTGAACCCCGGCTTTCGACGTAACGATGAAATGTACAAGTTCGCGTTCCAGAAGCTGGGCAATGAAGTTGTGGGCAGAGTTGAATCTCAGCTGGTTTCTTCCGTATGGAATGCAGATTTTCGAAATGCTCTACGTGCTCGGCCGTATCTGGATGTTTCTGCCTGTCCGACTTTTCACGATTGTGACGCCTGCAATCGCACAAATCATCCGGCTTCGTCTGATCTCAAATTTACTGGCAAACCATACTCTGACGAGACTTTGGAGCCGTTGTTCGACAGTGACGAAAGCAGTGACAGCAGCGATAGCGATAGCGATGACGAAGACGCAAGTGGCCGAGATCGTGACCGTGAAGGCCATATTTTACCCCCAGAAGAAAGACATTTCTACCTTGGCAGGTACGTATTCCATCACCTTGAAATGCACATTTAAGACTAAAAAACTGATCTTTAACCAGAACCTGCAAATCCAACGCCGTCCTAACCCACACCCTCATCCACTGGCGCTTCCACCTCTACGAATGGGTCGTCGACTATCTGAACCGCAAAGAAGAGCTCCTATCAAACCCCGAACGATCTCTCGAGCGCGAGAAACTCTCCGCCAAGAAACGCACCAAATACGCCAACAAAGTAGTTGATAAGATGGACTCGAGCGGCGAAGTGCAGCGACTGTGGATGGACTTTCATCAAAATCTTAGGGTCGTTAGGGAGACAAAGGTATGTCTTCACCTCTTATGATAGCTTGTTTGTGACGAGTTGATGCTGATGATTATAGGACCTACCGGAGGCCGCTTTATAATTACAAGTATAGCTTGTCGATTGATGGATCATCGTCGTCGTCCTTTTGGGCTTGAATATACCACTCATTCAGTTTTGTTCGCTGGTCCATCGATCGAGCGCTTATACCTACGCCTACATGGCCAGATACCAGCATCCAATATTTCAGTCAAAAATTAGTATTAGTATCTCTCATACTAGTGACAACAACGAGCCAATGACATATACCCATAATGACTTTTGATTAACAAAAGAAAGAGAAAAGAAAAAGACAATCGAATTTCCAAAGTCTAAGAATAATAATAAAACAGTATTTTAATACATTTAACAGAGAAGAGAGAAGAACAAAGCTCCAATGATACAGACCAGACAGACCAGACCATGACGAGGGGGAAAGTTACATAGACAAGACAACGATCGATTTTTTCCAACTTCTTTCATGGTGGAAAAGATCTGATCGAATCATTGAATGGGTGTTTGTATGCATAGTCGAAAAAAGGATAAAAAGTTGTTGTTTCGTCCATCTCTCGATTATGCGTTATGATCGACTGTGAAATCGTGCGCAAGATAAGATGATTATATCATAAACCCTCTTTAAAGGGCAGCCTGAGATTTCTGCTCAGGGTTGGCAGCGCCAAGGGCAGCAGCAGCGTCGGCGCCAGGAGTGAGCATCTAATGAACCGCGATTAGTACGCCTTCTACCGTTCCTGATAGGGAGGATTGGATTGTAAACTCACCTCATTAGCACCCCTCATCATCCCCTGCTCGCGCTCCATCTGCACATACTGCTCCTCCTCAGCAAACGCCAGCGCCCACGGCACACCGAGCAAGAAAGCGCTTGTGCTAATGACCCAAAGCGCCTTTCCGCTGAACGAAAAGGTCGATTTTGTGAAGTCGGTGAGCGTCGAGACGGTGCCCGTGATGCGGCGACGGGATTGTGGTGGGATCATATCTTTGAGGGCGACGAGGCGTTCGTAGAACGTCTCGCTTTCGACTTCGTAGCCGGATTCTACTGAGATTTCGGATTCTATTTAGGCCGTGAAATTAGTTTTGATCATTTCAATTGGGGAAGCTGGTTTTTGTGGTTGGTCTGGTCCGACGCGGTATACAAAAACAATTCCGCGAGCACACGAGCACACCACAACAGTCACACAACAGGAGGGTAAAAAGCGTACCTGTATCGGTGTAATCATCCTCATCTTCGTTATCCGACACAATCAGCGACTCCTTGGAAGGGACAGGCTTCTCTGAAGTGAAATGCTCATCTTCGACCTCGGTGAGCTTGACCATTTTGACAGATTGTTCGTTCGCCTGCGGAGCGACCGACGGGTGTTGCAATTATATAAATAAGGTAAATAAAAAGGCGGAAGTAAGAAGAACAAGACACGGGTGTATCTTGTTGCTATCGATTCGGTCAGAGATTGTTGGCAGGTGATGGTCGTGCTTTGCTTGTTGCTTGGAAGAAGAAATCGAAGTTCTTCTCGGGACGTCCAGATGGGACCAACTTTTTCCCGATTCGCCAGGCGGACCCACAGCTTGGCGTCGTCACTCCTTATCCATACTGTATACATTACAATACTACAAGATGATACTGAATATTTCTATATTTCTAGAGAAGAATATTATTGATTGTATAGTTTTAATGCAGTTATATAGTACACGCAGCTTTCCCGAGACACAAGTCTATCTAGAACTATAAAAAATCCTACACCCGGCCAAGCTTCCACTTCGAAATTCGGTCTTGAATTTCCTCCCAGGGAAACGGGCGCAGTCTGTAGCCTTCCAGCTCGCCCTCCTGCACGACGACTGTAGGCTTTCCAGTTCCCTGTCCGGGGTTATACACCTGTCCGCCAAAGACCTGCCTGGCCACGCGACGCAGATCTTTCACCGTCAGCGATTCAATGCGCTCGCACATCTCCTTGACGCTGACCTTGCGGCCGTGCACTTGCACCTGGCGTCCAAGGTCTTCTAGCTCGACCATGCGAGATTCCAGGTTCATCAACAGCGACGAACGGAGCTGGTTCTTGGCACGGTTAACTTCTTGTATTTGTAGTGACGAAAAGCCGTTGTCGAGGGTCAGCGCTTGGAGCTCCCGGCACATGACTTCGAGCATCTGCGGCGTGCGTGTTGGGCTGCACGATGCTGAAATGCCAAACAGGCCGCTGTCCGTGTAGCTGTGGTTGAAGGCAATGCAGCTTTCAATCCAGCCGTGCTGGTTTAGCACGTTCGTATATAAGCGGGAATACATGCCCTTGCCAGGCCCGCCGGCTGAGAACGAGCCGCCACCACCGAGCAATGTCTGAAGGGTGGCGAGTGCATAAATGTCAGGAGAGGAGATAGGAAGAGCCTCAAATGCTAGATGAATATGGCTCAGTCGTGGGTGGTTGGGGTTCGCTGGAGGGGGGATTGGTGGTAATGACAAATATCCGCCAGTATAATGAGCTGAACGGCCCAGATCAACAGCCGAGGGTTTAAGCAGAGCTGGGTCAAGAGCTTTAGCCGAAGCCGAGTGAGGGGCAGATGACGATAGATTCTTAAAAAATGGCAGTTTCGACAGAATACCAGGTTCCGACGTTCCGGCTTGGGCATTGCTCGAGACATTGGCAGTCGCGGTGCTCAGCGGAATAGTTGGCAATTCTCCCTCCTCTTGTGCCTTTGGGTCTCCAGAAAGCGTGGACTCGACTCCCTTCCCATGCAGAGCTGGGCCCTCGGTTGATGACATGTCCCCGAAATACTGCTTCGTGAGTTTAACCGCCTCATCATGCGGAACACCCGCAAATGCAACGACTATCCGCTCCGGTCTGAAGAACGCTGCCCGGTATTTCTCAACCACCGTCTTGTTGATTTCCAACAGCCGTTCCTGCGGGCAAAGTAAAGGGTTTCCCAGCGTGTTGTTCTTGAATCCGGCCATGTGCACGAGTTCCGGTAGGATGAGTTCGGGTTTGTTCCATATTTCATTAATTTCGTACTCAGCCGTCAGCAGTTGTTGCTCTACCTCCTCTTCTGTGATCAAAGGTTCCCGAATTGTCTCCGCCAATAAGCCCAGCGTCGTAGGCACTGCTGAATTAAAACTGGCAGACTGATACATGAGCGACTCGCGGGACGAGGCGCATTGTATGTTCCCGCCTAGCGACTCGAGGGCCTCCAGCATCTGGTCCGCCGATCGGGTCTTGGTCGACTTGAATGCGAGACGATCCATTATATGGCTGACTCCGCGGAGGCTATCATCTTCATACCGCGAGCCGGCATCGACGTAAACTCCGACGCCAGAGAACGGGCCAGGCAACGATTCGCTAGCGACACGGATTCCATTGTTGAGGGTTGTGATTTGGTCGAAATCAGAGGGGTCCTGTATATAAAATACATATCGTTAGCTATATGAGATCATTTTTGATAAATGAAAGTTCCTGGCATACCCGAGCTGTGTCCGCAGCGGTTGCAAGTCCTCTGGTATTTCTGAGTTGATTGCGGACAATGGGCCCGACGGACTGAGCGGTTCGCAATGCCGTTCGACGCATATCGTGAACAGCGCAGCAAACAACGTAGTGGGATGGAAGGAAAGGGGAGTTGTCTCGGAGCGGTTGCTAACGGCAAGTTTTCAAGCTTCAAGTTCTTAGTCTGATGTCTGCGCCGGAATTACGCCGCCCGGCCGAATTTGCAGCTAACCCGATTAGGCCAGATACATCTATGAGTATGGACTCGAGTGATACGACATTGAAGAGTTTATTTTATCTAGATACCATATATTGAACATTGATGAAATCCTTATATAACATTAATTCTCTGCGGCCCATTTTCTGTATCCCTCTAAACACTCCGCATTAGCAACACTGGCGGATGTCTTGATATTCAATCCGCACAGGATTTGCTTCACAGCATTCTCCACTTTCTTGCCATTGGAAGTCAAAGGAATTTCATTTCCAGGGCATACGTCGATAATGCCTGGTACATGTCGTGCGCTAAGTTCTTTGCGAATGGCAGCCTGGATCCTGGCTGTCAAGTCCTGAGATATCTGTGGAACTGATCCATTCAAGCCTTCTGGAATGAGCTTGACGAAAAGAACAACAGTCTCGTCGACATCTATGCCTTCCCGTCTGCGTCCGATACACAGAGAATCTTCAATTTCTTGCGAAAAGTGCTTCAAGATGACGTTGTATATCTCCGCACTGCCAAAGCGGACTCCTGCTGGCTTGAGAACACCGTCACTCCGACCAAGCATCATCAAGCCGCCTGTATCTGGGTTGATACGTACGAAATCACCGTGATGCCAGATATTTGGGCCAAAGACATCAAAGTAGCTCTTTTTATATTTTGCCTGTCCCTCTGGGCCGGGCGGCCAGAACATGACGGGCTGGGCAGGGAATGGTTTGAGACAAACCAAGTCTCCGGGCTCGTCTGTTTGCGTTATATCATTTCCAGCAAAGTCGTAAGCGGCCACGGCCATTCCCAGTCCTCGACATTGAATCTCGCCCCTGTATACAGGCGAAATCGGACACGAGGCACCGAATAAAGAGATGATGTCCGTCCCGCCAGTGATAGAACCAAGCATGACATCTGGATGGAAGGAGGAGTAGATGTACTCAAAAGTAGACGGTGCTAAGGGGGCCGCTGTGCTGAAGATGGCTCTCAACTTGTCCAAACGGACCGGGCGGTGGGGATGTTCGCGCGGGTTTAGAGAGGCCTGTTCGATCATTGATAAATACTTTGCAGATGTTCCGAATTGTGTGATTTCAAGCTCGTCAATCAACCGGGCCATCGCCATTTCTCCCTTACCGCCCTCAACATCAAATGGCCGAAAGGGGCTTCCATCGTAGACGACAATTGTGGCACCACTAGCAAGCGCCGACACAAGCCAATGCCACATCATCCAGGTGGTTGTAGTATAATAGAAAAGGCGGTCACCCGGTCTGATGTCTCCGTGTAGGACGTGCTCCTTTTTATGTTGCAGAAGCGTTCCCAACGAGCCGTGCACAATAGGCTTAGGAGGGCCGGTGGTTCCAGACGAATAGAGAATGTACACTGGATGATCTGGATCTAACGACTCGAATACCATCGGCGCATCAAAATCCTGTACATCGTGGATAAAATCGTTGTACAGAACTGATAGTCCGCTTTCAGGCTTCACTTTTTCTAGGTCAAGTTCGGCCGATTTTATAGCTTCCAGGATTACGACATGTTCTAAACATGGCAATTCTTTCACGATATCAACGACTTTCGGTTCAGTACCATGAACCTTGCCGTTGTAAAGAGAAGCATTATCTGTGAATAGTATCCTCGGCTGCACCTGTCGGAGGCGTTCGACGACGGCATGAACACCGGTATCAGGGGAAATCGAAGTCCAAAGAGCACCAATAGAGGCTGTGGCCAACATGACCACCACCGCGTCGACATTGTTACCGACAAAACCGCCAATACGATCTCCAACTGTTATGCCCTTTTGCCTCATGGCATTGGCACATACTCGAACTCGTTCTCTCAATTCTCTCCATGAAACAAACTCACGCTCCGATTCGGTAGCGCCAATGATAGCAATTGACTCGTCGCCGGGACAATTCTGGGGGAACAAAAGGTTCTCTGCGAAATTCAGACGGCTGCCCTCGAAAAACGGTGGTCTTGGGAATAGAGGGGAATCTGGGTCCAACACCTATACCATGCATGTGTCAGGGTTTGCGCGTATAATAATGGTGGAATGAGGACTCATACCTTGGAGTATGTTTTGTGTGCTACTACGCCTGTTAGGTGCCAGACTTCTTCCCAGAACTCGGCTGGATTCGCGACACTCCACTGCCATAGGTCGTTGTAGTCTTTCAGCTTCAAGGCGTATTTCTGGTTGATATGGCTCTTGAACTTGAACATCTCCGTCTTCTCGGGAGCCGACGGCCGCCATAGTTCTTTGGCCTCGACATCGTCTTTGATTGAAGAAGGCATTTTCTTCTCTTCTCCTTCTTTCCGGTGCCTTCTTGCTGCACTAGGGTAAGATTCAAAGACAATAAGGTTATGGCAGGAGGAGAATTGTCAGGCACAAAAGTTTCCGGCTTAAAGCGAACATTCCAGTTCTGGAAGGAGCGCAGACACAGCAGTTCAACGCGGGGAAGGACCGCGGGCGGAATCCGTCTGCGGCCCACATTCCGCAGTCAGTCTTCGCCGGAAAAGAAATCACGTTACCTTCATCTCTGCAACTGCAGCAAAGGCAAGTAGCACTACGTACACTATCGTCCAATCTCCTCCGGTGTATTAAGTGGTTGACGCTTATCGCGAGTACAATCAGAAACGGGTATCGCTATCGCCTGTTTGCGGCTGGAGCACTAAGCCTAGAACTCGTTCTTGGCACCCCAACAGCAATAAATGATGTAAAGCTCATCACTGCATGGTCCGTTGGCGAGATTCATAGCGATGATATCAGACTCGCCCCTGAGCGTGTACTCTCCATTGTACGGAGTAGTCAGTGCAGTTCGACTGTACATTGTAGCGACTGTCCTGTTGTACTTGTAGAGCACGTATTGATGCAAGAACTCAATAATCGTCAATAATCCAGCGGGCTATTCCCCATCGGGCCTGGCTTGGCTGCACGAAAAAGCCTCGCCGGAAAGTCAGGGGCAGCACAAATTTTTAATTTTACTTTCAGGTGCGTTCCGTACTGAAATGACACGGCGTTGGGTCGGCGGATACACCGCCCGTCTGCTGTTGCGTAAGATACACAGCGTCATGTACCCGTTCCGTACGGTAATATACAGTCTGTTAAGCTCCCGACTAGCACGTCCTAGTCTGCGCTCTCTCGGCCTGCCTCGACTTTCGTCAACCACCTCCTCTGTCTCCATGTCAGGACTCTTCTTCTCTTCATCCGTCCCTAAGTTCCAACTCCTTGGTGCCCTCTGCGACCCGTACTAGAAACAGCAGTCTCTGTCCCAATTGTCTCTGCGAAGGGTCATCCACGGTCGGGAGACTCGAGATCCCCGCGCGCCCCTTTGACCGCTTGACAGCGGCTCTTTCGGATGTGTTTGTGCTGCCCGGTCTGTCAGGCTTGTCAATGTATGTTTCCTGTGTCGAGAGTCGTTTCTTTTGCTGGCGCAGATTGCTGCTTCAGCCTTCTGCACCGTGCATTTGCAATCAACTCGATAAGCCCCGGCCGTGGCGCGTTCCATTTTAATTAACAAAACTTTAGCTAGATAGGCAGTTTCACGACGGTTGCTAAGGCTCGCCTCTGCTTTTGATACGATTCCTACTTGCATACTCGTGCAGTAGTTGACAGTCTCGCGGATCCTTCTTATTCAATACAATCGTTGGTCGATCAAATCTGGCGATGACTCGTCGACTGTCAAACACTTTCTCCAGCAACTCCTCCCCGTCTTCCTCTCCGGCCACCGACAAGGGTGGAATATTTGCCAAAAACCCGACAAAATCGAATCGTCTGAGTCAACTCTTTTCGACATCGCCCAAGTCCAAGGCCGAGCCTACGGCCGCTCACGCAGCTCTAGTCGCAGCTAGTAAATCGACGAGCACCGGCGTGCCGATAAGTTCACCCTCATTGTCTCTTCCCACAATCTCGCTGTCCACGGCAACGGCCGACAGCCGCAACATGGACGAACCACCGACGACGCTGTTCCAGCCACCGTCCCATGAAGAGACGAGACGCCTGGCCAAGCAACATGCCCAATTCGCTCCGATTAGCCACCCAAGCCACAGACACACAAGTCGACACCCAGGCGGACCGTTTCCCGAGCCTGTGATGGATGAACCTCCTTATTATTACCTCTTGACGACCTATATTAGTTATTTAATCCTGATTGCCTTTGGGCACGTTCGAGACTTTTTCGGCAAGCGTTTCAAGGAAGAGAATTACCGCCACTTGAAATCACGGAATGGCTATGGCGCATTGAACAGTGACTTTGATAATTTTTATGTCCGTCGATTGAAGCTCCGTATCAATGATTGCTTTGAACGTCCAGTGACGGGAGTTCCGGGCCGTTATATCACTCTTATTGATCGGTCTACCGATGACTATAACCGACACTTCTACTTCACCGGCACGACTACGGACACATTGAACATGAGCTCGTACAATTATCTCGGATTCGCCCAATCCGAGGGTCCGTGTGCAGATGCCGTCGAAGACAATATTCGCAAGTATGGCATCAGCTCATGCAGTACCCGCGCAGAATCTGGAACCACGGATCTGCATGTCGAAGTTGAAGACTTGGTCGCCAAGTTTGTAGGAAAGGAGGCATCAATGGTCTTTTCCATGGGATTCGGTACAAACGCCAGCATTTTCCCCGCGTTGGTGACCAAAGGATGCTTGATCATTTCGGACGAACTCAACCACGCCTCTATCCGGTTTGGCGCGCGACTCTCAGGCGCACACATTGGCATGTTCAGACACAATGATATGAAATCGCTAGAGGAGAAACTGCGCGAGGCTATTTCACAGGGACAACCACGCACTCACCGCCCGTGGAAGAAGATCTTGGTCGTGGTAGAGGGTCTGTATTCCATGGAAGGATCCATGTGCAACTTGCCGGGTCTGATCGAGCTGAAACGGAAATACAAATTCAACCTTTTCATTGACGAAGCACACTCAATTGGTGCCGTTGGCCCTCATGGACGCGGTGTATGCGACTACTTTGGGGTGGACACAAAAGAGGTTGACATGCTGATGGGAACGCTTACCAAGTCGTTCGGTGCCAATGGCGGCTACATTGCCGCCGACAAGGCCATGATCGACTCTCTCCGCGCATCGAACGCAGGTGTCATTTTTGGCGAAGCACCCACACCCCCAATTCTCACACAGATCCTAGCTTCTCTTCGCTTGATAAATGGCGAAATCCTCCCAGGTCAGGGCGAGGAGAGGTTGCAACGGCTGGCTTTCAACTCACGGTATCTTCGGCTTGGTTTGAAACGACTGGGATTTATCGTTTTTGGACATGACGACTCGCCCATCATCCCGCTCCTCCTCTTCAACCCAGCCAAGATGCCCGCGTTCTCTCACGAAATGCTCAAACGTAAGATTTCCGTCGTTATCGTTGGATACCCTGCCACACCGCTAGTCTCCTCTCGCGCCAGATTCTGTGTCTCAGCCGCGCACAACAAGGAAGACCTGGACCGCTTACTGACCGCGTGCGACGAGATTGGCAACGTGCTCCAACTCAAATTCTCCACCGGCATTGCTGGCGGCGCTCTGCCACCTGCAGAGGGACTTACACCAGAGATGGAAAAGGAGTATTACCAGCGCCAGCAACAGCGAGCAGGCAACCAGCTACAGCCCCCGCGATGGCGCATTGAAGATGTGATACGCCGGGGAGCCCAAGACACAAAGTCGCCCCTCGTATAGACATGTATTCTTCTCTTCTTCTTAACTTCTTCACTTCTTGACCTCCCTTTTGTTAATTATGTTGGCCGAACCTAATGTATAAAAGCCCTACCCTACCACTTCCCATCCCATTGCCATTGCCACGATGTGTGATATAACATACCCCTCAACTGCTTTGAAAGGGCTTGTTCGATCGAATGAGACTGAACGAAAAGACAACACCAAAGCAACCATGACTGATACAGTAATGAATAATAATTTGCGTCATTCTTATATATAAATCTGTACCATAAGACTAAGGATTAGGAGTATACAAGTGGGTCTGATTCTGGCACGCTATTGGCTGAAATGAATTATATAAGCGTGACTTCTCGCAAGCATCCAATCCCTCAACCTTCTACAAGTATTACTCACCTGACCATGTACTGTATAGCGCGGATTCGCACAAGTTGTCTATTTCAGTCAAGTTGACAGACGCATACTTACCAGCAAAATGCTGCGCCGCCCGCGCGAAACCAACCCTGACCCCGTATCCTCCCATCTCAGCCAAATCCTGCATCCATTACCAGTCATGCCCTGGGGCCAGCTTGCGCTGAGCTATTTGGGCGTGCCGCAGGTCTTAGCGGTATGTTCATGAATTACCCCTGCTAGTTGTGCTTTTCTTGGTCATAATATACATATATACATATGCTTATTTATATATAGCTCCGCATGATCATAGTCCGCGACGAAGACTACCAGGCTGCAATCCAGAAACTACAAAACTCCGGCATCAAGTCTTCCAGCCCTAAACGTGGCCCAGATCCACAGATCCTAGAACGGCTTCCAGATCCCCAGGCTGTGCTGGATCAGATCAATGCTGGATATCGTCGTTTGGACCATGCTAGCACTACATTTGATTATCCGGATGATGAGGAGCAAGTCAGCCTGATACCGAGTTCATTTGCGCATCTTCCTCCTCCTACTTCTTCTTCTCTAGGGGAAACGGTAAATGAATACGTCACGTATGCCAATCTGTCATACCCCTGCGAACGGCCCCTAATCGCCAGCCTCATCCTAGCCACCCTCGACGAGGAAGACTCCTCGTCCTGGGCCGAATTGACAGGCTGCTGGATCTCGCTGATGGCGGGCTATCTGGACGTGAACGACGATATTGTGGATGACTTTCCTGATCCTCGCGTCACTGAATGGTACAGCGTGAACTTTGGACGAGCCTACGAAGCGAAGAATGGACGGCCGTTTGACCGGCGCGTGTCGAAGAGGCTTGGGTCGGGGAGGGAGTTGGCCGTGGATATGAGAGGAAATCCTTTGGATCCATGACGACAGACAGGCAGACAGGCACCAATGACGGAATTGCAGAATATTCTTATACATGGTTCTACCGTTCTAGGCAACCACGGCTCATACCCGCCAACTTGCGGCGCAGGAACACATCCCCGCCATCATCTCTCGAGCTCACTTCCATAAAAACATCCCATACCAAGTAAACATGCCCCTCCTCAGCACCCAGCTCAAACAAGCCGCCGCCGGCGTCGCCCGCACCCTCGACGCCCTGCACATCGACTACGCGCTCATGGGCGGCGCAGCCGTCTTCCTGCTCGACGCCAGCCAGCCTCGCGCCACCGAAGACATCGACCTCGTAATCCACGTGGACACACGGCAGATCACTGCCGACCGGCTCACCTCCGAGCTCACAACGCGCTACCCAGATGACTTTGCGCCCATTTCGCAGTACGGGCATATCATCCCGGCCTACAGACTCATCGACGAGGGCAGCGAAGAGGGGCAGATACTGGTACAGCTAGAAATCTTCGACGCACAGACCTGGCCGCAACGGCCGCAGTACAACATCCCCGCCTCAACGCGCATCACGCTCACCGTGCACGGCTATCCGGTCCGCATCTTCAGTCCGGAGTGGATTGTGCGCGAGAAGATTCTCACGCAGTTCCAGCGCCAGGGCGCGGCGAAGGAGCGCAGCGACATCCAGGATTTGTCACGCATGCTGGTGCTCATTCCTGAGCGCGGGAGGGCGGAGGTGGATTTCGATGGTGAGGGGGGTCTGGTGGATAGGGGCTTGTTGGCGGAGGCGTTGGGGAATTTGGTGCGGAAGAGGCCGGCGTTGGAAGACAAGTTGAGAGGGAAGATACGGTGTAGGGCTGTTTTTGGGGAGTGATATTGTGTAATGGATTGGTTTGTTTAGGTATGGGACTTGGAGTATGAAGCGTTAGGAGGAATCATATACCCCGGAAGGGATCATGGAATAATATATAATGTTAAATAAATTGATGAGATGCTCTGAAAAGTCTTCTAACGAAGCACATGTTAAATTCACTCTATATTCAACAGTAAGGAATGTAATAAATATCGTAGTCAAATGAAAACAGCTGCTATAAATCCAAACGCCATGATGATAATCCCGCTGCCCATGCAACATATGCCATTACCCGCTTCATATGGTTGACATCAAATCAAACACCGCCATAGCTATGCCCCGTCTGATTGTTGTCGTTATCGTTACCAAGCAAAGACCGTGTCTCGCCCTCATCTCGTGAATTGCGGAGAAGTTTGTTGATATCTCCCGATGGAATCCATCCGCGCATCCACCCGCTCACGCGTCTCCATCGTTTGTGGCCCGGGTCCTCTGGATCGTCCACCGTTACAAGCGGATCGCCGCCTTCATCGCCATAGATGAGAAACTGCACGCCCATAAATGCATCAAGACTCAAAACACCCGCGGCACCTAGAAAGAATGGCGTTGCGAGAGCCACCCATTCAGCACGGTTGTTTCCGTTTCCGTCGGCCCATCCGCCTCCGCCGTATGGCGGGTAGTCAAACCATGCGTTGGGGTTCGTCAATAAAGATGCAGAGTAGAACGAGTTCCCGCAAAAGGCGGCCATGAACAAAAGTGGTGAGAGACCGGATGTACTTTTGCGAACATAGTTCTTGTACAGTTGGGGAAGTCGTGAGCCAAGATAAAGCAGCGTGGATATCCAAGACAAGATACGGCCAATTGTTTCAAGATCGATGTTGTGTGGATCCGTCACGGCGTGCCATATCGATGGCAATGAGTCAGAAGAATGCGGGGGTTCAGCCGTTGAAGGTGTCGGGGACGCATTTGCTAGTACAGCACATAGCATCGACGTGAAAAGAACGGTTCTCGGCGAGACTCCGAGAGGAAGACTGCCGCTGGGGGTACCATTGGGAATTACACGTCGGTTTTCAGGCTTTTCTAGATAAGCAGGCGAAGAGAAACGGGGAGGAGAGTTTCCGGCTGGCTTTGATAATCCCATATCCTTTGGCTCCGAAGGGCGCATCCCAGGCGCTGGATTAATATTCTCGTCGAATGAGTCCTCATCACCAACACGAACGCCCTCGTAGACAGGGCCATAGTCTTGGTCGAATGACCCATTAATGCTATTCTTCCCTTTTGTCGTCTTCTTCACGTACGTGTACCAATAATACTGGAAGACGAGCACCACGTCGACGAACACGTAATACGACGCGATTGTCACCTGCCACGACGCCTGGCGCGTGAGCAACGCGCCAAATAGGTTCGCTGCATCTCCCAGACACCACTCGACCAAGAAGAATGCCGATAGCCCTGCCGTCGACTGCAAAGAATAGTTCTTGTAGATTTGAGGTAGTTGTGCGAATAGCCAAGAGACGATGCTCAAACAGCCCAGTATTGACGATATTAATCCGAGCGTGCTAGGAATGCATATGTGGAGTGTCGACGAGATCAGTGCCAGCAGTTCAGACGAGGGTTCGCAGTGAGGTGGTAACGCCATGATCGGGCCGGCGTTACACTCCGTGTCCGTACGGTCGTATCCGCTGGATGCTGCAAGTTAAGAGCGGACTGCAGAAATATGATCATAAACCGGATAACATGTATATATAGAATAGAGAGTAGAATAGAGTATGGAATAGAGTATATATATAAAAGATATGAAACAGTCCTGTGATGACTCAGTGTTCGGTTGCAGTTATCGTGAGATAAGGGCGTGTGACCGTTATCTCGACGTTATCGGAGCAGATAGCCCTGTGGATGTGCGGAGTAGTAATCGGATTACTCAGACTGGCTGACTGGTTGCGCTGAAGGACAGGGACAGATAGGGACAGAATGCGATGAGGGAAAGACAGAGAAGAGACACAGTATGGGTTGAAGGAGAGAAGAAGAAGAAAGAGAAGGAGAGAAGGCAGACAAGTGAGGCGGCGTGCTTGCTTTTTCTGGCAGCTGCTCGGCTGACTCGTTCCTTCCTTCTGATAAGCAGATTGCGGGCTGAGTTGTCCGTGCCCAAACCGGCTAGCCTTCCGCAGCTGAGAGCCTGAGGCTGACCCCCTCATCCAAACATTCTCCCTGCACTGTTATATTCAAACATTCTCCCTACTGTAAGGTTCACTCTGCATGCCAATCAGCATTTGACACTCGCGTTTACCTTCAGGTTCTTTTCTTTTTCTTTTTTGTCGAGACTCGACAGTCGAGAGTGAATATGGCTCCCACCACCGCCCAGTTCGGCACATGGCAAAGCCCCATCAGCGTAGAGACCATCACAGCTGAAAGCACCAGCATCATAGAAGTAGCCGCAACTGTATGCTACCAACTGTCCATCAGACATCAAAAGAAAGAAACTGATCGGCTGTCTGAATCAAGGCCGATGGAAAAATATACACCATCGAAGCTCCCCCGAGCGTGGATGGACGATGCACCATCATCGAGTATCACCAAGGCAAGAGCCGCGAGGTTCTGCCGGCCGAGCACAGCGCGCGGACGGCCGTACATGGCTATGGTGGAGCTGCGATAGCCACTACCAGCAAAGGCACGGTCATCTTCGCCGACTGGAAGACAAAAGGCGTCTTCTCGCTCGACCCCGCTACGAAGGACGTGACCGCTGTGGTCAATGCAGACCCTCAGGTGTTCTTTGCTGACTTTAACGCTCACCCGCAGAACCCAGAGTGGATTTTGGCAGTTCGCGAGGATCACCATTCAAAGCCCGAGGAGAATTCTCTGGTGGCCTTTAACGCTGTAGACCGTACTGTACATGTACTAGCTTCAGGAGCCGACTTCTATTCAGCCCCTCGGTTTAGTCCTGCTGGAGACCGCGTCTGCTGGATTCAATGGAACCACCCGGACATGCCATGGACAGGCACGAAACTATTTACTGCGTCCTGGAAAGGAGATGGCACGTTGAGTGATGTTAAAGAGATTGACGGTGAGGCCCGCAACGTAAGCATCAGTCAACCGAAATGGGGACCCGACGGAACACTGTTCTATGCAAGCGACCGCTCCGGCTACTGGCAACTACAGGCTCTGCGTCAAGGATCAGAGGGCCCTCAGCCCATCGTCCTTGATGGTCTTGACAAAGGAGAATTCGCCGCGCCGGATTGGCTTCTTGGCAGGTGAGAATAAACAAGATTTTAAATCATCTTCGTCAAATAACACGGTCATTAGTTCCACCTATATTCCGCTCACGGCCAACACGATTGCTGCTACATGGACCAACAATGCACGAGAGGGTCTTATTTCCATTGATCTATCGACTTCCAAATACTCCGTAATATCGGATGCACTGACAGGCATGTTTGGCAAGGTCGTACAGCGGCTCTCTGATACGAGCTTTGCTGTCATCGCAGCCAGCCCGACTGCGCCCGATGCGCTCTACCATGTCGACCTAAGCCAGTCTGCTCCCCAAATTACCACCCTCAAGTCATCTCTACCTTTAGACATACCCGAGGGATTCTATTCTCAGGCAGAGCATATCTCATTTCCACGAACTGAAGGCGCAGACGAGTTGAACACGACTTCGAATGCGTTCTTTCTGCCGCCTCAAAATGCAAACTATGAGGGAACACCAGGAACTCTACCTCCTTTGATTGTGGAAATGCACGGTGGTCCAACATCCCACACGAACCCTGGATTGGCACTTACCTTGCAATACTATACGTCACGGGGCTATGCTGTAGCCATGCCTAACTACGCAGGATCTTCAGGATATGGACGAAAGTACCGGGATGTGCTTGACGGAGTATGGGGCGCTTTAGACCCAGCCGACGCAGCAAGCTGTGTGGCTTACCTCGTCAAAACAGGTCGAGTAGATGGAACACGCGTAGGTATTATGGGTGGCAGTTCCGGTGGCCATGCCGCCTTGGAAGCTATCTGGATGTTTCCATCTGTCTGGTCTGCCGCAGTGAGCCGGTACGGCATTAGCGATGTTGAAGTACTCGTCCAAGACACCCACAAGTTCGAGAGCCACTACGCCTTCCGTCTGCTGTTCAGCGATAACGTGCCGGATGACGAGGAGGAAAGGCGTCGCGTCTACCGCGAGCGCAGCCCGCGCTTCAACGCCGAGAAGATCACGGCTCCAGTTTTGCTTCTACAGGGCAGTGAAGACAAAGTGGTCCCGCCGAATCAGACAGAGCTGATGATGCAAACCATTACCAAAAACGGCGGGATAGCGAAAATGACGGTCTTCCAAGGAGAGGGGCATGGCTTCCGAGGGAAAGAAAACAAACGCTTGGCTTTGGAGGAGCAGGATGGGTGGTGGCTGAAGTACTTGGTTCGCGCACAGTAACCAAGTTTACAACCTAGACTAGACATGACTAAAAACTCGCTCCGACGCGTGATTGTAAGCAGGGATCATCGCGGACGGAAGATATATAGATCCAAAGTAAGATACCAACAATACATATCGCAAGATAGTGGGAGTTCAGCAACTCCTCAATAACTTTGTAGTATCATCTTCGGGTGTTCGTAATGTTCTATCAAGTCGTCAAGCGAGGTATAGGTAAGGCATTTGCCAATAATTTGCTAGGGCTAACGACCAAATCAATACTATTCTGTAATCTTGAATATCCTGCTATTGCACGCCACTATAGGATTATAAATCTAAGGACCAGCACCTAGATGGCCATCAACAACTACGGGACCTATAGAGATCATCAGTCATCCTCATCGACAAAGTTCCATGAAGTTGAACATACCCCATTTCGGATGCACAAGCCATCCTTCTTGCCCCAAATCCCTCGAATGCGGCACGGCCCATTCTATCAAACGATCCCAGTTCACGCATTCATGGGGCGCCTCCAGGTTCCCGATGGGCCGGAGACGGTGGTCCGCGAATTTCATAGTGAGCACTGTGGTGTCGCCCTGGCACATGACGGCCTCTTTAAGCATATGCAGACAGTGCGCTAGATATCATTGTCAGATCGAACTTTTTAGACTCTAGACGTGCAGCTTGGATATACCTGTATGCCACTTCCAGGACGCGTCCTGTTCAGCGGTCATGTTGTGGAGGCCGTAATATTCTGGGTTGATGGCGTGGTAGAGGCTTTTCTGCATCTTATTAGCAAGTCTTAATCCCAAGCAGCGAGGCTAACGTACAATGCAGTGTAAAAACATTTCGATCTTATTGCACTTCAAAGCGCAGCGTCATATTCTTCATCTTGTGGCTTGCATTTGATTGAACGGACTAGACAATATATGGCGTAGGCTTAACAGAAATATAGGCCTATCAACAAGGAATCATGTTTTTCAAGTCGAGCATATTGAATGCTCAGATACCAACGGGCAGGCCTGATTACCATATATAGAGTTAGGGCTAGGGCTAGGGCTATTACTGAATTGGGACCCGGTTGATTAGCTCAGCAGTTGGATTCTTTCTTCACATTAATTCCATGTTTCTAAAACAACAATAGAAACATTGAAGCAAAGAGCAAATGAACTTCCCATGTATCAAGGAGTACAAAACCAAGACTGTAGTTAAAACCCTAGACCTAAATCAGGCTTCAAGAACGAATTCTAGACCAAGCAGCTAGCTCTTAACAGCGAATCAATCTAATTCCAAAGGTCTTGACATGCTGGGTGAGATCTGCAACGCATGTATCAAGTATATGATGCATTCAACTCCAACACTCAATCAATGAGCAGCAAAGTCTACCGGAAATCGACATGCTCGTGAAACAACTCAGTTAATACTCACTAGCTCTTAGGACAACTCCTCTTTATCGCAGATGGAAGGTATATAGAGTCCCTAAAGAAGATAGTAATAATGATATATGGAAAGAATAGTGGAGTTCAGCATGAGCCTACCGTAGAGAATTTCTCAATCACTTTGGCATACCAACCAGGCTTTCCCCTTTGGTAAAATGTCATAGCAGTGGCTAAATGCTGCCTGCGAGAATCTTGCAGCGCCATTGAAAGACGATAGCTTCCTGATATACTAGTTTCTTCCTCCTGCCGCGATATAGTTGCGTCTATCGGCAAGCGTCTGTCTAGTTTGTGCATCCTTAGGAACTCCGTTCTCGTCGTAATTCCATGGTACGTCCATCTCAGGTGGTATAAGTGTTAAAAGCAATGGGAATTCGGCGAAAACCTCCCAGGGTGCCGCAAAAGCGGCTTCCCAGTCAATAACACCCAAGAGATTATATTTATCGTCGAATACCATGTTGTTATGACCGAAATCGCCATGGCATAACGGAAAAGGGCCCTTATCCCGAACGGAAAGGATGCCAGCGAGGTCCTTTACTGAAGAATTGAAAGAAGATGTAGATAAGGACAGCTCTTCGGCCAGCGAGCCCGCTACCTCTCTCAGCTTTGCCTCGGATAGTCCGAAGCGTACCTTGTCCGCCCATGCCCGGAAGAATTCTGTAGCTGTTTCGAATGGGCCACCTATACCAGGTATTGGGCATTGTTCGAATGAGCCGTCATCGTTTTTGCGGATAATAGTGCCGATTTTTGGCAACTGTACCTTCGATAACTCAACCTAGAGGCGCAAGGTCAGCAATAAAGGGGCTTGTAAAAGACCCTGCTACTCACCTGGATTTCGGCCATTTTTGAGAAAACGTAGTCTTTATAGCAATCGGGGATCTCCATGCCAAGGTCCATGCCAACATTGCCCCTTAAACAATCCATCAACAAGAATTGTGCTTTCACAGGACCTTCCGAGTCAAGCACAGCGGCATGAACATGAGGAACGGGGATGTTAGTCTCTTGCTTGACAAGCAGCATCGTGTTATATTCATAGCCCATGATGCATTTGCCCTGGCTCCTGGATAATGGCGGCATTCGCAAACGAGCGACTCAACGTACATTATCGTCAAATTCGATAATGCGGACCACATGGTTGTATCCAAGTCCAATATCTGGTAATAAATTGCACGCTCTTCCAATCCGCAGACTAGTAGCGTAGTCGGTGAGCGCCTCCCAGTTTGTCGATTCAATAAAGGACTGAGCTCTGGTGCGCAATTTTTCGTCGGTGATTGAAGCGAAATAGGCCCATCGGTAACCTGCAAAAGACCCATCGCCTACAGCATCGTGGATATTCGCTCCAGGTGGTGTGGAGGAAGACATACTGAAGAAGAAATCCCGGTATATTCAACCCCTTGTTTTCTTCTGGAATGTTGAAATAAGTAAGAACGATCGTTAAATATAAACCAAGTGGCGGTGAGACATCATCCCACCTTTTGTTTCACCTTTGCCCTAACCTGATGACTCCCCGATTTCTTCTCTCTCGTCTTTAAACACCCTATTTCTTTCTACGTCTTACAAAGCTCATTCTCAGACTCTTCTGTTGTAAGTACTTCACGGAATCATCTTATTTGTAGGTGCCTCATTATTTCTGACGGCATTCGTGATGTTTCTTCTATCTTGCCGGTCAGTGCAAGGTAGTTTATATTAGGTTAGTGATCATTCTACAGCGTAATTATACTGGGACACTGAGTAATCGATTCTCATTTTGATGAAATTAAAGACAGTCAGTCATCTCCCATCATTACCTAGGTAACTTCAAAGGGGCTCAATGTAAAAGAACTCTCCAGCATCGTCTACGGCCACATTATCGTTGGTATCAATTTCGATTCTGGCGCGATATGTCTTGTTACTGACATCTTTCTTGTTACTGCCCTCTTTCTTGTTACTATCCTCTTGTCGGGGATAGTATTGAGCCACATCGACATTCCAAGAATGGCCACGGTCATTATGGAAGGCTGCTAAGAGATGCTCCATCTGCTTTGCTGTTCCTGACGTGTTATCCGGGGGCAGATATCGGGATGGTACCGGGGATGGTACCAAGATGTGCAAGCGCACGCCTGCATCGTCTGGTCTAAACAATCCTGTTTTATCCATGTCTCTGAAAAGCCGGATGGCATCGTTTGATATGCCTGCCGGACAATTCTTCCTTTTAATTCGGGCGAGCAGGGTTCCCTTGCTAGAGAGGCCAATTACGATGGTTTCTTTAAACTCCAGTTCCCGTTTATAGATCTCGGCGACGACAGTTTGGTTGATCTTCTTCACGATGAGCTTCTCGCCACACCCCACTCTGAGTTGACCGTCCCCTCTGTCAACTTGACGTCCAGGTATGTTGAGTTGATCACAAAGCCCACTACATTGAGGAAGATGCGTGGTTTCCTAGTAGTGGGTCAGTATTGACATCCATATCCGTTCATCTGTACAGTATTTTCCGCCGACAGGGTTCAAGTTACTCACCCAACGATTCCACTGATGCACTCCTGCCATTTTAAGACAGGAATAATTTCCCCTAGAAGTAAATCAATGCAAGTCCACCTGACTGACAGTCTGTCGCACACTAATGCTAATATTGGTTGATATGTCTGTTCAGAGCAAGATCAATCTCACAGAAAATGACTTCAGAAAGGATAACGGTCGGTATAAAGATTGACGTCGAAGTCGAATAAATGTAAAACTAGGAGTCAAGGGGGGCCAGGAGCTCAATATATACGTCTTTATTATCTCAACGTAGACCTGGTGTGAGTCAAGGCGAGTACATTTATTGACTCATTTGTTCTTTCTATTCGCTTTGTCTGATCTTGATTGTTATGATTGGATCTTCTGACTAGACTTGGAATGAGGAGGACATAAGAAATTAGTTTGACAAATATACTGAGGCAGCATCCCCTTCACAAAGTCGACTCGTTCACCACATTTGGCCATTTTAAGGGTACTGAAATTTTCTCATCTATTGAAGTATGTGTAAAGTCGTCATATAGTTGGATCTAAGGAATGATACTTGCCCATAGACTATATACATATTTAATCTCTAAATCTGTGCAATGCTAAAAAATACCATTATTAACAAATATCTCCACGTGTTAGATGAGGTCTGAGGTCTGAGGTGCTAGGTCTCGTAGGCTTTGTTCTAGTTTCTCTCGCTGATAAAGATGACTGTTCATGTCCTTCTGCGATTTGATTAGCCAACCGACCAATTCCGAACCGAACCTTATGGCCTAAATAGGTCCCAGGGGAATGAATACAATTGATGCCTTTAGCATCTTCGATTATCAAATTCTCTTTAACATCAAGTTCGATTTCGGCCCGAGGAATGACATTATCCCATTGTCGAGGATAATATTGACCCACGAAGACCTTCCACGAATGGCCCCGAGCCTTGTGGAAGGCCATTGCGAGGCTTTCCAATTGAAAAGCTACCCAGCTATCCGGGGAATGATATCGAGACGTAGATATCGTAGCCGACGGTACAAACAGATGCAGACACACGTGTGGATCGTTTATTTTAAAACACGCCGCTCTAAGCATCATATCGAAAAGCTGCATGGCATCCTCCGACATGCATCCCTGGCACATCTTGTTCACGATTCGGCCGAGTAGGATTCCCTCGGTAGAAAGACCGACTACGATAATGTCAAGATCTGCAATGTCTGTCTGCTGGTCATCGATTTCGATGAAGACCGTTGGAAAACATCCGTGGTATTTGTGTGTAATCAGCGCATCGCCATGATTTACTTGAATGTTTCCGGCGAAGGTGTTCATTCCGTGTTCATTTATGATGGGCCGGCCAACACATTGAGGCATATGCGGGACTCCCTGTAGTTCGATTATCTGTATGATATTCTCTTGTAGGAGTTCACTTACTTACCCAAGGGTTCCAAGGGTGCTGGACTGTTGTTCTTGGAAAGTGTGTCATAAGTAAAGTATTGTACCTGAACTTTACTTAGTCAAAGTCTAACTGAAAACTTCAAGGATTATGGTCAATTTGGAAAACTGAAATCTTGAATAAATATGAAAGTAGAAGTGAAGGAGTCAGAGCTGAATATATACACCTTCATATCTCAACGCAGGCTGGTGTGAGTCAAGGTGACTACATTTGTTGGAATCATTATTTTTCCTCTCTTTCTTTTGTCTGATCTTGATTGTTATAATGTATCTCATCCATTGAAGTCTATGTAAAGTCTTATGTAGTTGGATCTGACGAATGATAGCTACGAAATATAACATAACGGCGAGTATGTACATGAAATACATACATATTCAATCTTTAGATCCGTACGATCCTGAAAATATAATTATTAACAAATAGCTCTTAAATTGAAGGAGGAATTTAAAAAGTCATTTGCCTTGACCTTGCATCTAAAAATGGGGAATTAATACATATACACCCCCCTTTTCTACATACACACCCCTCTAACCTGATTAGGAAGGTCTTTTTTGAATTATACCTATTTAGGAATATATAAAAATTCTATATATATATTTTCTCTAGATTATATAAATGAATAAGCACTACTTATCTTAGGGTTTTAGAAAATC
>WTTZ01000182.1:0-28283 GCA_011750695.1 Penicillium sp. OUCMDZ-019
AATTAAGAAAAATATACTTCTAGATTAATTATATATTTAACTATTTTAAGACAATTTTCTAGGATTAGATTGATAGTGATTTTATTAAATTAAATTAAAACTAACTTAAATAATTCTAGTAGTAGTTTTATTTTATATATACTATATTTTACAAGGGGGTGTGCATAAAGAAAATGGGGGTGTGCATGTATATAATCCCAAACTATATAGTAAGTAATCCTTTTCTCATTCTTCGTTCAGTAAGCAATTTCTAATTGGGTTAGGAGTCGCATGGTTATGCACTATTATTGGCTATAACCTTTTTAAATTCTTTGCACTCTGTGGCCGCTGGTGTTCATGCCACACATTCTTGTATTCATAACTGGATAGAAACAGCCTGCAGTTACAATGTCACTACGTATGTGCTCAAAGCGGCTAGCCAAACTAGTGCCCAGTTAAGACTACATAGCTGCCATCTTGCCACATGGTGGCAGACAAGTATATAGTCTGCACACAAGCTCAAGCCTCAAGGCATATGCACTACTAGTACCCAACTGTTTGACAGAAAATATTTGAAAACCTGACCATATTCATGTATTCAAGAGGACTATTTTTGGAGACTGAACACATGATATTACGTTCCTGCATATGTAGGCTAGATGTAACCCTAAGAACTTTGATTTTTTTTCCTTTTTGGTGGTGTCGTAAGCCTGGGGGCGGAGAACGCGCAGTCATTCGCCCTCCCGTTACATCTACTTCAGGGCCCCAGCTCTGGAAAGAACCCTTGCAATATACGCGCAGGCTGCCCTGGAAGAGGAGGTTATCCACGAAGTTAATTAGAAAGTAGAGGTTTTACCGCTCTACTGTCTCATTGATAATCAAGTCAAGGTATGACCAGGCTCAATCGTTCACATAGGATCAGAGGCTAGATCTTCCGCAAAACAGAATAATCGGTTATGATTATACTAAGGTTAGCATCTCTTGTGTCCGGGAAGACCCCACATGGATCCTTCATTACATGGGTCTTTTGATAGGGGCTGTTTTGCAGGTAGGGTTAGCCGCTAAAAGCGACACCCCTGTTATTGCTTCTCTGGGTCATTCATTTCCAGGCTGTCAGGGGTTATCAATCATTTTTCACGCTGAAATATCCATGTGATTGTTTCACACCAATTGTATATTATGTTTCATTGGTCATACACATTGCCATGTAAGGTTCATGATTCATGCATTCAAGTGCATAGCTGTTTTGTGGCGTTCCACATGTTACATTTCAACCTATATTCTGTAGTCACGACTATCTGGGAAAATTGAGTCTAGTGCTTAACACGCGTGAAAAGGTTTATACATGTCTCTTAATTGTAAATGCATTCATGAACAAAGTATATTCTTGTTTATCAGTCTTTAGTTGAAGAATAATTGTCTGTCATCAGCTCCCACGCACACTTAGCCTTCTCTGGCAAAGCTGCTATAAATCTACCATGGGATTTTAGAGAAGCAGCTGAGTAGGCAGAGCTAGCTATGCTGGAGATCTTAAGCGACAAATGTGCCAATTAGTTGATTAAGCATATTGAATCAATGATGAACGCTACACGCCACGCAACCCTTTCCTTACAGAAGTCTCCCGACAGCGTAGCACTGTAAAATTTAGGACAAACCACTTCCAACTGATTTTTTGTTCTTTCTTGTTTTTTATTCGTCGATATGACACTCTCGAGTAGTCTAGTCCTTGAGTACCGATGTTCCCGACCAGCAAGCAGTGGTATCGGGGGACTGCTTCCTTGAGCTTGGAGGGGTCATTAGACGAGACATATCACCCAACACTACAACACAATATAGGACGTTACAACGTCCAATATGAAGATGTTGCTCTCCCTATTAGCGAAGTCAATGCTGACGACGACTTTGCGATTTCTAGGAACTTGATGTTCTTGGAAGAGCTTGAGAACGGAATATAAAATGCTTGAAGATACCTATCCTCCTTTGTCCAATATACAGCCAGACAGCACATTCCGACTCTTTGCTAGAGCATACCATTCAATTCAATTCTTCATAGTTTATTCGAATCACGAATAGCCAACCGCATTCACCATGCACAGCTCAACTGTCCTCTCTGTGGCTTTCCTAGCCCTCATCTCTGGTTCTACAGCCTACGGTGATACCTACACCTACTACACCGGGGATGGTTCTATTGCTGATGGATGGCCGGAAATCGTCTCCTGGGGAACATTCGATGAGCTCTGGGAATCCAATACCCCCCTCATGGAGGAATCCTGCGTAAATAACGGATGGGGTGCAGACGACTCCACTACAGAGATTGCAGACATCAAAACTGCCATTGAAAGTATTGCCAGTGCCAGCGGTGTCGATGAACGTTTCATTCTAGCAATCATGATGCAGGAGAGCAAGGGATGTGTCCGCGTAATAACCACTGGGAACGGTGTCGTTAACCCGGGCCTCATGCAATCCCACGATGGAACTGGCACCTGCGAAGACGTTGACCCATGCCCACAGTCCGAGATCACCCAGATGATTGAAGACGGAACCGAGGGCACCTCGTCCGGTGACGGTCTTGAGCAGTTAATTGCGGAGGCGCAGTCCTACCTCGACCTCGATATTGCACCACGAGTCTACTATTCAGCTGCGCGTCTCTACAACAGCGGCTCCATTGACTGGACGAATTTGGATGACGGTCTCGGTAGCACTGATTGCTATGCCTCGGACGTCGCTAACCGCCTGACTGGCTGGACTAGCGCTACTGATCTTTGCGAAGAGGCTTTGGGCTAAACCCGTCAAATCTGTACCTACCTAGGGGGTATCACGATCGCCGAGAATGGCAAAGTATAGGGTCCATTTATCATCCACCAGATGTGTATCAACGCTTGAGTTGTTCATGTTCCGTTCTTTGTATATACTTGCGGAGTAAATTTGCGATCCGGTTCTATCAACACATCCATGATTGTCAGCCTTGGAGTTGATGAAAAGGAATTCGTTTGATTAAACTTCTCTTTCTGCACTTATTGTTGTTGTTTTTTTTTTCCTCTGCGCATAAAGTTTTTTTTCAAATCACACAATCGTTAAAATCAATAGTTAGATGGATCATGGATCAGTTACGTCAAACTACATTATATACTTTTCGAATCTAAGCTGGATTAATGTGAATACATTGGGTTGTCCATGGTACACATAAGTTTCGACCATCCTCATCATTGGTTGTCGGTATCATTGCTCTCTCATCGCATGTAGCAAATATCCACAATTTATCAAAATAGACCTCTTTCCACAGGTATATATATATATAAATTATAACAGAAATCCTCAATTCATCTCTGTGAGCGACGGATTTATGCTTCTAGTGCTGGAACTGATTTTGCATATTCTACCACTACCCCTAACCCTGGGATAGATTTTCGACCTGATTAAGCTCTAAAAAGATCTCGCTAATTACATTCATTAGAGGGAGTTGTATGCCTCATCCAATACGCGCCTGGTCTCCTTCTCCGCGAAGGCTGCGGTGCAGAGTCCGGTCGATGGTATCCCGAGAATATTGGAGTTGAAGGTACAAGCTCTATTCCATCGATTCTCGCGCCATTTTCATCGAGGGCCCATAGCGTTAATGCAAAGTAGTTCCTCTCATGATAATTGAGAATTCCTTCGGGGACGGGGAAGGTGGTTTGCGGACCCATGTTGTTTACTAAATAAATCAAATTAGCGCTGAGCCATAAGCGAATGGACTACCTAGGTAGATATGTACCGTATTTGCCAAATCGATATCCGTTTACAAAAAATTGGCATCTGTAATATCTGCCTCTTTGGCTCGTGCTATCTAGATCACGGATGCTATCGCTGGATGTATTGAAGACAATAGACATTGGCACGTCCCAGCCGGCTGGTATATCCAAATCAAAGCTGGTGGTAAAAAACCTCACCCCGGCTTTGTCAACTCCATTCTGCACAGGACTCGCCGACTCCCACTCCCTGTCAGGTGGACATGGAAGATGATAGCCCTGACGCTGAGGGTACATCGAACCCTCATTCAATGGACCGCGTGTGATGTCTATATACTGCTCCCCGCCGAGATTGCCGGTCATCCGCCATTCTACATCGGCCTGGCTGTGACCAGAGAGGGAGTAATTGAGTATTCCACGCGGGAGTTTGATAGCATCTGTGCCAGGCGCCTCTTCATCGTAACCCATGTGGTCTATTGACACTGTTAACACGTAAGCCCCCCCTTTTTCGAGCTTTCCAGGGAAAGTTAGATTGTGGATGTAGGTCTGGATTCCTGCGGCACCAGGCCGCGATCCGAAAAATGTCTGATTCAGCCAGACGGAAAGTCCGAAGCCCATTCCACCAGTGACATTGAGCCACGCCGTTGTTTCAAGCTGTTCGCAGTGAAGTGACCGCGGTAAATGAATGAGCCAGCATGGTACCCATAATGAATCGCGTAGAGAGACGTAGGTGTGGAGAGTTGGCGTGGATTGTTGCTCGATTTATGTGTTAGAGCTGTGTAGGGATCATCGTTGAAACATGGCTGGATTTCTGGCAGGGAATCAATGGCCTTCCATTGCATTTGGGACAGATTTGTTATCTGAATATTCGGAGCGTAGTATTGGACTGTTGCTGCCAGATTTCCAACGCCCGTGTGGGAAGTTGAAAGTGGAGAACCATTGAAAGTTATGGACTTGACAGCCGCAGGAGCAGAGAGAACTTCAAGGGTCGTGGTGACATTGACATCGCCGGTGAGAGCCAAAATATCACCCCGTGTCTCTGCACTTCTGACAAGGTATTCGGCGCTTACTTTAACCCTATCTTTGGATGGAGATGTGAAATTCCCAATAGGACCAGCAGCTGGCAACTCCAGGACCCAGTAGTTATACGCCTCATTACGCCACACAAAATACACTTGCAGGTCACCCAGCTGTACAATCTTCCAGGAGGTAGTGACCTGCCAATGTAGAACCCATGATGCTACTTTTTGAACGATGGAAATACCTGATCCTTGAATAAGTTTAGGTTGTCCCATACTTGACGGAAAAGCTGCCTCATGTGTCTCACCTTCGCCACCATACAGGATAAGAACCTGTGAAGAACCAACTCCCTAAGCCTAGGTGAACACTTCTGTAGAAGAGTATATCATATTAATGCTAGTAATTTTAGGGTTATTTATAACCCTGTTGTAATCTATAATATGGATTTTGGAATCTCGTCTATTCAATATTAATATGCTGCTAAGTTGTGGGATAGTAATATTTCTGATATTTATTAAGACTATTAATACATAGTTTGTACTATCTAATGAGGTGAAGTTTCTATACTATATAATATAGAAGTTTATATTTATGCTGTTATTAACTAAAGTAGTAATAGAAATAGTCTAAGAGATGTTATAAGACCTATTGATATTAATGCTAGATATTGTAGTTAGATATGCAGAAGATACTTTCAGAAAGTTAGCTTAAAGCTTTAGTTCGCTATACTTTTTGCGCCATAACTCGCGGTTCTCTGTGATGGCGGCGCTGTAATCATAGGATGTGTATCCATCTTCATAGCCGAGATTTCCCTAGTTGGTGACTCCGTAGGTCTATTTTCATCAGTAAGATTTTACTGGCATTTGTATTTTCTGAGGTGGAACACACCATGTAGATGTTGAAAATGGTTGCATGGAATGCATAGTTGTTCTTGTAAACAACTCGTTCTGCCTCTTCATTCACAAGAATGGCACAGTTGTCTTGAGTAACTCCAACCCTAAAAGTCTCGAATAAGCTTTGAAGTAATCTCGAATGCATGCGACAAACCATGCTTCACCAGAGCCTCCTTGAAATTCTGCAATGGCGAACGGCGTTGTTGGGCTTTGCTCTTGGTGAAGTACTTGCCAGTTGTAGGGAAAGCGATAGGTTGGCCAGATCAATGGATCAGCGCCTATTTCCACTCAGACTTTCCAATCGGTAGAATGTGCTAATTTTTTTGTGAAGGTCTCACAGTCATATCGCATCGGGTATGAATCAATTCCGTACAAATCTACCTCACCAAGTCCTGTCCCCGAAGCAAAATAGCCCCCTATCTCATTATCATTATCGATGAACGGAACACTGACGTCAGCTTTACGGAACTGTTGTTCCACATACGCCATATATTCCCGATTCATCTCACTCGGGAAGTCTGTGACCCCAGGCCATGTTGTGTATTCATTTTCAGGCTGCATCAAGATGACCGGTCCACCATTGGTAATCTCTGCGTCCGCTATAATCTTACCTATTACTGAGACATACTCCTCTGTTGCATTAAGATACTCTTCACTATCGGATCGGATCTGGCTTTTTATACGGAGTACCCATCCAGGCATACCACCAGCAGACGTCTCCGCGTTGATATACGGACCAGGTCTGGCTACCAGATACACGCCAGCTTGCTTGGCTGCAGCGAAGAACTCATCGAGGCTCCAGATTCCGTCGATCACAATATGTCCGGGGTTTCCCTCTAGTAGACCCCAGTCTGTATAGAACGAGACACCGATGAAGCCGAGAGCTTTGACCTTTTGGAATACATGCAACCACAGACCCGGCACAGGAAGGCGGAATGGGTGGAATTTCCCGGAGAGCAGGATGATGCGCTCACCTCGTACAATGAGTTAGTTCTGGTCGCATGTTACCTGGGGAATTCAGTCAATAATCCTTAATTTGTTGGCTCCGAGGAACATCAATGGATAGCCAAATCTTGCAAAAAGTTCGGGGATTCAAAACTGTTCTCTGCTTTTGTGACTGTTTTTATGGTCTTAGAATAGGGCAAAGCATTGGCAATGGTGAGCATTGCTAGTGAAAAAGGAGGAAAACGCATCCTGTCCGCCGTGATCTTTCATTCGATAACAATATTACATTCGGGATATGAGACACAGAAATCTGGCTGTTCCATTATATAGAGTTCCGGCTAATAACAGGATAATTCTAAAGGAATTCCTCCGCATTTGAAGGCCACTAACTAGTCCCCCCACCCGATACCTATATCCTCATCAAGATCATAAAGAAATTAAGGTTATGTTTCCAACCCTTTGCTGATACCCCATGTCAGACAACAAACCGGATCCGAGCGAATACATTACAGTTTCCATGTAGCGTATCTACTCTAACATTAGCCTAAATCTAAGCGCTTGATTTTTATTGGTCACAACCAGAGGTGGCAGTCTGCCTGGTGGACTGATTGCTCGAAGCTCTAGGCATTATGTACTTGAATTCATTTGAGCAATAGGTGGATGCTCTTGTTGGACTCAAAAGTGACCGGGTGATCGCTCTTAAATTGTTCTGAGGTCACTCTAGAACTTTCCCTCGGCCTGTAGAGCAGAAAGTATAAATTAGATACAGAGCACCCCAGAGTAGATGTAAAATTAATCCTATCTTGAGTTACGACTTATTCAAGATACCAAGCGGAGACGTAGCCGGTATCATATAGCCTCGTATGAGAGGGAGTTTAAGTTAGAGAACTGTGGACTTGTTAAATACCCTTAGATCGCGTAAAGTATAGTGTATTATTTTAATATGACAAGTACATAGGTAGATGAGCGATTGTCGCATCAGGCACTTTGTGGTGGCTTCCAAGGTTCCTAGGTTTGCTTTCCACTGATGTGCATCTGATGTTTCATACATATCTCCATTGAGTGCTACGAGTATTCTAGCCTTTATTAATGCACACTTTCAAACACTGATGGTATCTATAAATAAAATAATATCTATGCATCATATGCCAAAAGTTAGCCCATCTTTTGGTCGAGTAAGTTTCGCAGTGCCATTACTTCTCCTTCCCACTTGGCAAGACGTAATCGTAACTCATCTCTTTCTTTTGAAACCTCTTCCAACTGCGACTCTAGGCAACATATTTGGTCCATTTTTCGCTGACGGAATCGCTGGGCAGCAAATTTGTTTCGCCGCCGCCTTTCAAGCAGGCGATCTTCTTCCGACTCTTGGGAAGAAGAGATGTCACCCCAGATAGGTTTCACGGCGCTCTCTTTCCAGCTCGGGCGTTGCGTAGTGCGTGATCCTCCGCTGTGACTCGGCGACGGAACTCGATGATAGGGAGAACGCTCGTGAGGGGTAGCAGAAGGGATGGGACTGTAATTTTTATCCAACAGGAAAATTAGATTGTTGTTGGAAGCCTCTATTGTAGGTGTAGGGGTAGCTGAAGTATGTGCGGTTTCTGTCTCGAGAGTTGTGTTTATTAATTCGGCCAGAGAGAAACCGATGTTTCCAGTGTCAGTAACCCTAACCCTAATGCTTCAAAGTTGAAGGCTAAGTCGTCTGCTGGCTTTAACTCTAGTAACGGTGTACTCCGAGAAGAAAATGCCGATAACAGATTGGTGATATTGTGAGTGTCGGTTCCATGAGAGATGGAAGTGGCGGAAGGAACTCGTAGGTCTGGTGATTCTAGGGAATGCAGCATATTATATGGACTTAGCAAACTTGAAGCTGCAGGTATATGAGGTGTTGAGGCGCAGCCCTTTGGGGATAAATTGCAGTCGATGCAAGTCTGGCACGAGCAAAAAATGTTGCCGGAAGCAGAGGATGGATATATATTTGCTTGCTATGTGTGGTAGATTGGTTTATATGCCGCGGGTGATGATTCGTCAGTCCAGGGTTTTGGGTGAGAGTAAAGTGAGTCGGTAAATGTCAGCAAGCTCAATAGTGAGGTAGTCTCTTGGTTATTTATGCTGATTAAATCCTCCAGAGAAAATGTCAAGCCTAAAGGGGCAAATCCGACGCACGAGTCATCACATATATGTCCGGCGCTAAGATAAAGGTGATCTCCGGCGCTTAGATAAGCTGCTAGCCAATTAAAGACATGCTCTAGCCCTAGACAGGCTAGCGAACCACACGCCGCACGGGAAGGAACTCGGACAAAAGCAAACCACCAAAAAACAACAAGAAAAGGAGTCAACAACGGCATGAGCGATGTGAGGCTGTGGCCCTTCGGAGGAATAGGAAAGATGGACATAAACCAGGATGATACCCCAATCCCGGTAAAGAAACGAAAGCCGAGGCCACGGTTGTCCTGCATTGTGTGTCGCCAGAAAAAGTCTGTTCTCATCCGAACTACCCAGCACAATCAAGCTGACTATATGGTAGGCTGAAATGTAATCGCCTGCACCCCTGTGACAACTGCATCAAGCACAATAGAACATACATGTGCCACTACGCGGCGCCTCCTTACTTGAGTAGCACGCAATCGCAAGGCATCCAAAACCATCTTCGAGAACTAGAAGTCCGCATCGAGCATCTATCCGGTGTCAACGTAGAGTCCCACACGCCATCTTTGGTAGGACACAGCTCCCAAGATAGCGCAACTAGTCTGTTGGACCCTCCGGTGGGTCCCGGAATCGGATATAATCAGCCAAAGCCAGACAAGGATTACCCTGGAACCATTCTGCTAGAACAGGATGGAACGCGATATGTTACCCCAACCCACTGGCAAGCAGTGATGGACGAAGTAAGCTGTTCGTCTGATTCCAGCGAAATTTGGACTACCGGGCCTGACCTAGCTTGCAGATTGCAGAGGTGAGAGCGTCTCTCCACATAGGCGATGATACATCTGTAGAAGAAGAGCCAGAAGATGACTACCCGGATGTTTCTGGGCCGGTTCTCCTCTTCGGCAACACGATTTCCTCTCACAAGGCAGAACTTCTGGCCGTTCTACCACGTCGGGCAGTAGCAGACCGACTGGTCTCTTTTTACTTGAACTCCAAAGAGTCTACGATCGGTAAATTCGCGACACTACCTGACCAAACCGGGAATACTACTGACAAGAAAAACAGTCCTCATGCATGTCCCCACATTCACAAAAGAGGTAGGCTATATTCACCAATATTTAACATTCGGGGCTCACCATGCTTTATGTAGTACTCCAACTTCTGGAAAAATCATGAAGATGCCCCGATAAACCAACTGGCATTTTTCTATGGAATTTTCTGTGCTGGGACAGGCTTACAACTATTCTCTACGTCCGGCCGGGCCGACGGTGCTCTCGCTGAGTCGTTCGATGTGTACCACCGACTAGCTTCGCAATGTCTTATCATGTCGAACTATAGCTCGCCCGGTCGATATAAAATGGAGGCACTTGTTCTGAGTGTGGCCATGGAAATCCTCCGAAGTACAGATACACATACCGGCCCCTCGCTCCTCCTGGGTCTAGCTTCCAGGCTAGCGGTGCATGGTGGTTACACAGGGACCCAAAACACTACCGGGAAATCTCGCCCTTTGACGGAGAAATGCGTCGTCGAGTGTGGATGTACCTCTCTCTGCTTGCCCATTACATATCTCTTCAAGCCGGCCTTCCCCTGGCTACGGCCCAAACGCAATCCGATACAGAGGAGCCTCGAAATTTGACAGATGACGATTTGAATCCGTCCATGACAACACTAACACCCGCTAGACCACCCACGGAGAGCACACCCATTCTCTTCCCAACTGCGTTAAACCGGATCATGTTCGCTGGAGCAGGAATTATCGCAAAGGCCTGCTCCGCGAATGGTGTTTCTTACAGAGAAGTCCTTCGTCTAGATGCGAAACTCAAAGAAATTCATACCACTATCCCACCTCCATTGCGATTTCGCCCGCTAAGCGGATCGATTGCAGATTCACCTAACATTATAATGGATCGTTACAATATTGACCTGATGTACCAGAAATTTCGGTGTGATCTTCACCGACGATATTTGGCTCAGCACCGAATCGACCGGGCATACACCTACTCGCGACACGAGTGTTTGGATGCCGCGAGAACAGTATTGCAACACCAGTCCGATATTTTCGAGGCAAGCTCCGCAGGGGGGCAAATTCGCTATACCTCTTTTTTCTTCTCACCTATCGTTGTCGTGCATTTCCGTTCAGCCGCGATGATTGTTTCAATGGAGATTTCGTGCCAGTCTCGCTACGACTTGAAACAGAACCTGTCACACAGCGAGAGACATTCAATCCTGACATCGAGACAACAACTCTCACACGAGAAGCAAGATCATATAATATATGGAAGCATTTATGCCATCAATCCAAGGAGGCTATTAAGACGGCCAAAGCTCTCCACATTATGATGAAGATTACAAACAATCACTTACATCATGGGGCAACACCTGAGCAAGAACGCGCTTTAACCTCGGATCCAGGTATGCAATCTACATTTTATTATTTTTAGCCTTCCATCTTCGTTTTTTATCCTCACTGCTAACGAATTCATGTCAGTTAATTCGACACTCCCGATGACCACGCCACCAAATGCTGATCATTTCCCAGTTGACTTGGAGAACTAATACAGTCCTCTGGATGTCGATATTATGGACGCCACCTTCTACTTGGGACATGATGCTTTTTCTAACCCCAATGGGACTCAGTTCTCGGGCTCCACAGGTGTAGTAGACTTATACGATCGGTACTGGGATATCCTTATGCTTCTGGGTAACGACCAAACCTTTACCGATATGTTATTCGATAGTGTCAATCAGGGACGCAGTGAAAACAGTTTTCTGTGACTTGAGCTTTGATATTCACCAGTTTAGTCGTCGTGTCGAGCAGCGTAAACGTGCTGTTATATCCACTACGGAATGGAAATGAATAGACTTCTAGGGCTGGAAGTCACCCTTGGTAATATCTATATTTTCGCCCTCGTTAATACCATCACTATTACGAGCAAATTTAAAATAGATCATCTCTAAACAGTAACTAGATATCCCCAAATATGCAGAGTCCAGACACTCCACAGTTTGCCGTGCCATACAGAAGGTTTTTCTTCTTCGGAAGACCCGTTGACCTCAATATATCTACCTAGATAAGTATATATTTCGTCTACGTTAAGCCTCGCCCAACGGTCTGAAATCGGGAACCTTAAGACTAAATTGCAAAGTTTTTTGCTACTTACGAATTAAACACAACTACCGTGGCATATTTATGAATAAAGTTAGCAACCTTGAAAACTAAAGAGAGAAATATACATGTATTAAACCAAGCCAGCTTCCGGATTTCATCATTACTACGCAACGCTATTTCTCGATAGCTAGGTAACTTGTATTGCTTTAGGATCTAAATGAGGCCACTTCCATGTTAAATGCCAGAAAAACAAACAGTCGTATTATAGACGATGATGGAAGCACAATTCAAAAAATAAGGAAAGAGAAAGTTCTTGAGCGAATGGATATTCTTGAGGCTACTCGACGCGGTTTCCGCACAGCTGCGGACGGCTTACCCCGCGACAAGGACATCTGGAGGCTATTATGGAACCTAATGTATAACATGTCAATGCCTTTATGGTGTGAGTAATAGGACCGGCATTCGCAGAGTTGATAGCACTGGGCGATCTGTGGACGCCGTGATCTGCTCTACAGGATTGGAAATCGATTGCGCCCCATCCCCCCTCATCAAGAAGTCTCATCAGTTACTATGCATAGACTTGGGTCTAATATCTAGGTACAGATACCGGACATCGGCTTTCAAAGTTTTGTATAGATGTAATACTGTATCGAATACCCTCTGGATGTATGAACTCAGGTACATGCACTTATTATTTAAAGCCCATGTGCCACCTTGAGTGCCAATATGATGTCCTCGTCATAGTCTCTTGCCTTTTGGAGGTAACCGGTCATGTGCATAAATGGATGAGGAACTCCGAGGTATCTAAAGACCTGGTCAACGTTGACCTTTTCTGCGCGTTAGGGATAGGGTTATATATCGAACATACCTTTTGAAAGTGACTTTATTACCTGCCGAAACAAGTTTCTTCCCGTAGTCCTCTCCCTCATCACGCACTGGATCAATCTCCGCTGTGATAAGGAACGTATCACACAGATTAGTGAAATTTGGCGCCTTGATTGGTGCTAACCACCATTCTGGCCAAAGTGACCGTATATCATCTACTTTGTCATCTGGGAAGGCATAGTGCTGGAAGTATGATAGTCTCGCCCAATTGAGGAGAGGTGCTCTACTGTACTGGCGAAATGATTCATATGGAGAATCTTCGAGCTTCTTGTAGGAACAGCAGTCCGTAACGGGGGCCACCGCTGGTATAATGAGCTTCAGAGGAATGTTGTTATCCCGTGCGAGATGTTGAAGAATGCAACTTAGGTAGCCGCCTGCTGATATTCCTCCGAGGGAAATGGATGATTTGATAATGTTCAACTTTTCACTTGAATCTCGAACCTACATTGAAAAATAAAACCGTTAGTTCTAGATTCGGCGGACTTCGGAAAGAGTCAAAGTTGGCGGTTTACCCAACACAAGGCAGCCCATGCATCTTCAATGTTCTTTCCCATTATTACCTCTATTCCAATTATCAGCGACAGTTTTTTAAAGCCTTCCTGTTTACTGAAGACTTACCGGGACAATGCCGATAGTTGACGTCCACAACTACCAGACTAAGGCGATCACGTAGGGTCATGCAAAATTTGGCGTCTGCATCAAGACTGCCAAAAACAAATCCACCACCTAAAGTCAAAAATTAGAAAATATTGTATGACCCAGGATAAATGCTTGGTGAAAAAAGGCGCAAACCGTGAAAATTGATATGAACACTATACGGTCCCAGACCGAATTTGGCAGGGTCTGGATAGTAACATCTAACAGGAACAAGAGCTCCATCCTTGGATTCGATCTCGTAGTTCTGAATTCGCGGCTCATCTTTACTGTCATAAGCCCAGACAGCTGCGTACTTGGACGGATTGGCCCGTACTTCTTCAATGGGAACTTCATGAGTTGGCTTCGATTTTGCTAGTACTTCCTTATAAAATGATATGAACTCAGGATCCATATTTCCAAGAATACTGGGGTCAACAGAGCTTGCTAACGACGAGGTAGTCGCATTAGGCTCGGCCTGGAGAATTGCTGGTGCCATTGTTAGGGAATTTGGTACTTTCTAGCATGCAAAGATGAAGTGAGGACTCAAATGACAGGACCTCGGCGAGAACATCCAAATTAAATTCGGATTAAAAAATAACTTGAGTGACAGATGTTCTACTTCATCAGCATCTGTCTAACCCGAGGCACATATATAGATAAAGGTGGAGAAGACGACGGGCGAAGCCGGATTGGTTCTCTCGGTTCTTCCGCGCAAACTTTACAAAGGGCGCGGCCCACCCGTTCACTTTCTCCTTACTTATACTCACTTGAAGCCGTACCGTGCGGGGAAAATTCTATCTCCTTAAGCTCACTACACCGGAAGTGCCTTGATGATAAAAGATATAGAAGAAGAGAAATGTCGCTCGATCGGCAACCTCGGGCATTGGGTAAGCGGAGACAGCAGCAACAAGGCGATGGAGATGAAGACTCTGTTCCGGGTTCTGAACGGAAGAGACCGAGGACATTGCAAGCCTGCCTGCCATGGTATGTTATGCTCTCAAGCTGCCTATTTCCCGCTATACGATCACAAGGGCTAAGATTAGACAGCCGACGACGAAAAGTCAAATGCAATGGTCTCAAACCCCAGTGCCACAATTGTGCTCGATTTAACGATGAATGTCAGTGGCCGTCAGGAAGCCTTTCTTCCGGACATTTCAGTCTTCCACTGGTGATTTCGCCATTGGAAGAACACGATATTCTTTCGGAGGACCAAACTTTAATTCTATCCAAGGCTTTTTTCTCATCCCCTCAATTCTCACTAGTGGGCCATGCTCTCCACAGGCCAACTTTCGAAGACCGACGATTCCTGGAACAGCCCCTACTTTTACGAATAGCCATATGTAGCTTGGCAGCCTTACAGCTTGCGGATGATGATTTAGAACGGTCCTTCAGTGGAGAAACCGGCCCAGATGTATCCAACCGACTGGCACTCATAGGCCAGACATTGTCGAAGGACAGCTCGTTCCACCCAACGGTCGAAAATATTTTGGCCAACCTTTTAATGGGATGGAGAGAACTTATTGCAGGTAGTGGCAACTTGGCCTGGCTATATACTGGTTTGGCGATCCGTATGGCGCAGGTCTTACGACTCGGGAAAGAGTATCTCCAACGTCATCCGGCAGTCGAACGCGAGAGACGGCGCCGGACAATGTGGACCGCTTTCATATTGGATCGATTGGTCTCTTATGTTATGGCGCGTCCTCAGACGATCGGTGTTCACAAACTCAGAATACAGCTGCCATGCCCAATCCATCTTTATGTTTTTGGTGAGGCATACGATGGTCCTGATATCCATCAGCCGCTCCTAGAAGATATTTCCAACGGTGATATTCTCGCATATGTCATTAGATTTATCAATCTCTGGGGCGCATGTACAGATCTATTCGCAAACTTGGCTATTGGAGAAAAGAGTTCCTCTGGGCAGCTTGAGATTGAGCTGAGACAAATGGAGTTAACAATTGAAACCTGGACGGCACAATTACCTAGTCGTTTGCACTGGTCCCCCGACAATTACGCTGCTCACAAACTTCTTGGAACAGGGAGTCAGTTTATATTACTTCAAATGCTTATTCTACACATACATTGCATCACACAACAAGGATTTCTGCCCTTTGAGACCCCGTTTGTATCAGAGAGTGACAGAGACTCGGTTGCTGCGCAGTCATGTATGGCATTTGCCCAGCGCATCACTGAGATTTCAGCTTCGCTTTTTCAAGGTGACAGCGTCGATCGTGCGAACCTTACGTCTCCATTTAGTGGTATTGCAATAAATTGCGCGGCAAATATATGGATATGGAGACTTCACGTGAATGACATATCTCAGATTGAAGAATCTGAAAGACCGTCCGAAACTGATCGGGAAATAAAGTCTCATCTTGCAAGTATAATTGCCATTTTTCAATCATGGGCAAAGACATGGAAGCTTGCTCAGTCGTGGCTCGATGTCATCGGCATACTTACTCAGTATTATGCAACAATCTATACTGGGGATACGGTTAATTTAGGTGGGCAAGGAATAGGGAATGGGGAACGTTCTTCCGAGCAAGCAAATCCAGACCGAGAAGTAGATATAGGAAGTGGGTTTCCAGAGCCTCCCGATTATCAAGATCTGTTCAGAAGAATATATTTTCTGAATGCCGCCGTAGGCGAGTCAACGACACTCAGACGACAATTTGCACAGCTTCAGACTCATAGCTCTTTGAGTCAGATGTGGTTGGGATCACTTCTTTCTAGTCAGGCACTAGATGATCATTTGGTAGGATTCGACTAAGATGTAAGATTGTTATGATCAATTCTTCAGACCCTAATATCGATCTTTACATGCTGAATGACGGTACTTTCGCATTCGTTTAAACCTATCAACAAAGACAAAATAATACATTTTATTCTATACGAAAATCTTAGAAAGGCACGGCTCTAAGTCTTCCAAGGTTCTCGGTCCCTACAATATGTCACAGTGTTGATTTTTGGACGATCAACTCGATGGCATGCTTCGCCATGCCCCTAGAAAGTGTCAGACTTGATTTCGAGAAAGGTGGCTAGTTAATACTTCTTGCACTTACCACGACGCCTGATATCCAGCTCCAGCTGCACCGTAATTATGAACGACCATTTTATCACCGTAGAATTGTTTTTCAATCCTAGGTCCGCCTTTACGACTCGCTATTTTCTGCCATCAGTCACCACATGGAAGAGATTTGCAATGACATTCACATATTGAAGGAAATAACTTACGTCTCAATCCAACCGCGTGAATACTTTGAGATCTTCGGACTTGCCAAGGTCTGGACATAATTCGTAACATCTTCTTTTGATATCTTCCGCAAAATCCACGTCGACATTTCCGTCCCATACTCCGTCTAGGCGGCAGCCACCAAGAACAACTCCTCCGTGTGGATATCGAGGAAACACGTATGTTGTATCGCTCGCAACTCGTTTAGGTGACCGAAAATACATCCTCTCTAGGGGCTTCGAGGGTGTTTCGACTAGTAGTATTTGTCCCTTGAATATTAAAATACGTAAGCATCCATTTTTGACTAAAGCCGGAAACGAGCAGGAAGCGTCAAGCGTTCTTAGGGTAAAAATCCATGTATGAGACGTGCTATAGTAATTGATGGTGCACCTTTGTTGGGTAGAGATTATGGTCCTCGACCCCCTTCAAGCTATAAGAGCCGAGACCCGTGCAGTTGAAGAAGGTCTTTGCAATCGGAAAATAATCAAATAGGCTGGTGATATTGTCATATTGGGCACGACGTAGGTCAATCCCAGCTTTCAGTATCTGTACCTGAAGCCTAAGACAATCAATTTGTGCAGGCGTGACTTTCTAAGTCAGATGAACTCACCAGGGGAGGTATGATTGCACATTGATCATGAACGTCGATAAGTCATATCCAAAGTTCGACCTCTGAGGTAGTTCGTGTTTAGGTACCTCGCGTAGTCCACCGACTAGCTTCTCATACCAGACTCTTCCAGTACGTTGAGACAAAATCCCAGCATTTTCTATCGGAGAGTCGAATATGGCTCTCAAGTCCATCCTTCTAACGCCACACTCTAGAGACTCGCGCGATAGTTTCTCGAACTTCTTGAAGCTGACAGCATCCCACTCTTCTTGTACGCCATTATCAGTGGCCATTGATAACCAGTTTGCACCCGCCCATGGAGAAGTATATTCAACGCTTTTGTCACCGGGCACGTGTCTGGCTACTACAATGACCTCTGAAGTCGGGAATCTGGTCTTCAATTCCAATGCTGTTGTGAGGCCAGCCACGCCAGCACCTAGAATCACGTACTGTGATGTTTCGATTCCTGCAAAAAGAACAGATGAGTCTAGGTCAGTCAATTCAACAGCAATAAATTGAGATTCATTATTTACCCATCTTGGTTAGCTTTTGAGGCGATGATCAGTTCAGAGCTCAAGATAATATTTTTCTGAACTGGTAGGTACCAATTAATGTAAGTCTTTGGGATATTTTCGTCGACACCTCAATGAGAATTGACTCCACAGTATTTATTTCCGAAACTTTCACTCGATTGATGTTATGACCTTTTCTGTTCAGCTGTTTCTTCATCTACGAACCTTCTGTCCGTCTATGTGAGCTCTGTGTGATATATGGGTTGTCCATATACCGATAACCTGACTCACCAACCGTGGCGTGGGTGACTCTGGTCCTCACCCTATCACCTCTACGTTGCATAGATCGCGGAAGAGCCGTGGAGTAAGCTATGCAACTCACACGGCTCATCCGGTGCTTATCTTTGACCCCATCCGACGCTTACCTTGTCCCTTATTCTGGGAAACCAAGCTAAAACTTAGTCTAGAATTTTATCCTCCTGAAATGGTTCGATAATGAGATAAGACACGTTGGTGAAATGGTACATCGAGTCAAGCACTTATCATCTCAACATGTATTTAAATACGAGTGCCGGTCACCGTTGCTCTTCATGTTAATTCGCGTCTGATCCAGGTAGCAGCCTGCAATATGCACACCGAAACGACAATGTTGGAAATAGAGATGGAAAAAAAGATGGCTGAGAACATCAAGGCTGAAATTGAGAACTTACCCACAACTGGCAATCTCATTGAGCTTGAAGACCCTGCCTTGCTCAAGAGCTTCAAGCGCAGATGCGATTTTGTCCTTCTGCCAGTCCTCAGTTTTGTATATCTCTTGAAGTAAGCTTGCTATCCTAGCGTTAGTTTAAACAGCTGATTGAGTATGACGACTAATATTATCTGAATAGCTCTCTTGATCGCTCCAACCTGGCAAACGCTAAAACGGATAACCTTACCAAAGACCTTAATATGGTTGGCAATCAATACAACCTGATCCTTACCTTCTATTATGTACCCTTTGTACTCTTCGGTCCTGTTGGTACTATTGTGTGTAGGAAGATTTCCGCTAAATATGGTATTGCCGGCATGATGATGGGATTTGGTATCGCTTCGACTTGCACAGCAGCGGTGAAATCCTTCTCAGGGCTGTTTGCGTGTCGATTTTTCGTTGGTGTCTTTGAGGCTGGCTTTTTGGCATCGTTGGTGCTCCCATCTATGGCTGTTGTAAAATCACATACTGAATCTCTTTGCAGGGTTGTCGTATACCTCTCCGGCTTCTATACTCGACGGGAAATTGCAAGTCGCGTTGGTATATTCTACGCAGCGAATGTTATAGCATCTGCTTTCGGTGGACTTATCGCCTTTGGCAGTAAGTTATTTTGCGGTGAGTACAGCTTGACAGATGCTAACCATCATATGCGCAGTGTTTCATCTCAAAAATAGCAAATTATATTCCTGGTCATATCTATTTTTGCTCGAAGGGAGCTTGACGATCCTTGCAGCCATAATGGCCGCTATCATTCTTCCAAAGGATCTCCAGAGGGCCTACTTCCTCAGTCAAGCACAAAGGGATCTTGGGATTGCTAGACAACTGGCCGACTCTGTAGATGAAGCCAATGCGCCTTTCAAATGGTCTGATGCTGTTCGCGAGTTTAAGTATTGGCACATCTATGTTCGAATTGCCATTTTTTTCCCTGCCGGTGTTCTCATTGGAACAAGTTCAAACTTCTTGCCCATAATTGTCCAAGGTATGGGTTATTCGACTGTCAAAACAAATCTGGTAAGTCTGTCAGCTACTCATATAACGACGCTGGTTCTGATTTCTGTTCTCATCGTAGTATACAGTAGCACCATCTATTACTGCTGCAGTCTTATTAGTTGCTATCTGTTTCTCATCCGACTATTTCTTTGAGCGGGGATTTCACCTGGTTGGAATTCTTTCAGTCAGTGTCATTGGGTACATCCTTCTCATGACTGTTAATCTCGAGACCCAAAGGGGAGTTGCTTACTTTGCTGTTTTCTTAACCACTACTGGGGTATGTGATGAATTTACACATTTCTACTTTCCATTTCTATTTGTACACCTCCCTAATACTAATCTTATATCCAGGCATTTCCCATGAGTGTGATCTTCTCTGCTTGGACAGTCTCCAACATTACGAACATGAGCTCAAGGGCTCTCGCAATGGGGGTATTGATTGCAATGGGTAAAATCTATCCCAAATTGTCAAATCAAAAGCGATGCTTGCGGAACAATGCTAACCTTCAATCCGTATAGCAAATGCTGCAGGTCTCGTTTCGAGCAACGTCTTCTTCGCCGACCAAGCACCGCGATATATCACAGCCTTGATTGTAAATTGCGCTATGGCAGGTGTTTCAATGATCCTATGCTTGGGCTATACCGTGTGGATGAGATATGAGAATCGTCGGCGAGACAAAGTCTATGGAAAACTAACCAACTATGTGACTGCTAACGTCGTCGATATCAATGACCCTAACTTTAGGTTTCAACCTTGATGGGGACTCCAGTTTATCTATGCTTAAGTACTTCTTAGGCTTAGGGATCTACTCCAACTTTAACCTTACACTATCATCGATTTAGTATATTAACAGAATATAAACATAGAGTGAAAAAAATGTCACAACAATATGTTTACCCAATTTCTCCCCATTTAATGTTCGAGAAAGTCACATATGTACCAGGGTGAACTGCTTCTATATCAGATGGATCACCTGCTGTGTTATTACAGGGAGAAGCAGTTCCACTATTAAGCCAATTCATATGGTCACTACTACCAGTCCAGATAGCCATAGTGAGCGTCGTACCACGGCCAAGGGCCTCGCTGAGGGCTGAAAATCCCCCATGGTTTGCTTAGGTGCTAAGCTGTAGTACAGAAGCTCTTTGTAATATACCTACTGCTGTCAATGGGAGGAACTGTTGCCACGTAATTTATGATCACGTTTTCATTTTGAATATACAGTCTAATCTCTCAGATCTTACCTGCTGATGTGCCGTCGTCCGTCAAAAACTCCCTACCATCGTAAACTGTTGGGTAGTGTCGACAATTTCTTCCTTTTCATAAAAACTATCGTTGCCCAAATTGTATGGATTGAAGTGACACCGTACCTGCAAGTAGCTCTTGTCACGGGGGACTTGGATCTCAGATCATATCATGAAGCGTGCGTGGTCCAAGGCCTGAAGTGATATACCTTGATAGGTCAATTAGGGGAAAAAAACTTTGATGCACTCTTTTTTTTTTCATTGGAGACCGTATATTATTAGCAATGTAGGATAAGAATGGCTCATAGACTACAGTCTTCCACAATAGGTGCAATGAAAAACGGTATCAATAAATACAAAACTTGTCGTAAATTGAAAGGGTGTAAGTCCGACAGGTAAATCCGGATAGTTCACGATGATCCGAGATGATTCATCTCCGACCAATCAGAGCGGCCTGCGGCTTGGCGATATTAGGGCTATTTATAAAGAACTGAAAGGGTGGCCTTAATCTAAAAAGAAAGAAAAAAAAGAAAGGGGAAGGAAAAGGAAAAAGAAATCATGCCGGTCGCAAAGTCAACAATGGCTCCCGACACAGCAACGACAGCGCCAGACCTCGCGTTCAACCTTTCAGTGTCAGAGGACAACCTCAGTGGCGATGCCATTCACAATAATAAACTTCGAGACCAGGAGAAGAGCTCAGTGTCACTTTATGGTGCTGATAACGATGAAGCAGACAGCGCACAGTAACCAGGCAAGCTGCAGCTCAGCGTCATCCTTGTCGCTCTCAACCTCGCCATGTTCCTCGTTGGACTGGACAACACCATCATCTCGACCGCCATCCCCAAGATCACTGATCATTTCAAAGCTCTTGACGATTTCGGCTGGTACGCTAGCGCCTATCTGCTGACGACATGCGCTTTGCAGCTGATGTGGGGGAAGATATTCACCTTCTAGGTACTCCATCAAGTGGACCTACATGACAGCCTTGTTTCTGTTTGAACTGGGCTCCCTGATCTGCGCCGTTGCCCCGTCATCAACCGCATTGACCATTGGACGTGCCATTGCTGGAGTTGGTGGAGGAGGCGTTAGAACAGGATCCTTCCTGCTGATTGCGCATTCCGTGGCCCCGCCTCGACGGCCATCTTTCGTCGGCTTGCTCGGCACCATGTACGACTTTGCCTCGATTGCTAGGCCCCTGATTGGAGGCGTGTTCACGGATAGTCCAAAGCTCACGTAGAGATGGTGCTTCTATATCAATCTTCCACTGGGGGGTGCCAGTTTGTTGATTGTCTTCTTCTTTCTCACGTCTCCCAACACAAACAAAGGAAGCCGAATCAGCATCAAGGAACAGCTCCAGCCAATGGACCTGCCCGGAACAACACTCATCTTGCCCGGCGTTATTTGCCTTCTGCTCGCCCTGCAATGGGGTGGCACCAAGTACGCGTGGCAGAATGGACGAGTAGTTGCGCTGCTAATTATAGTCATCCTGTGCCTCATCGGGTTTGTGTTCGTCCAGGATTGCAGAAAGGAAAAGGCAACTGTGCCACCGCGCGTGTTCAGCAAACGCAACATCTGGGCTTCGACACTCTTCGGCGCCTGTGTGACGGCGTCCTTCTTCTTAATGCTTGCTTTATTATGTATGTTGCCTTGCCTTCTTTTTATCTCGGAGGGCCTCTCTCTCTTTTTTTGGTCATGGCCTTCATTGCTAACCACTCAACAGATCCCGATCTGGTTCCAAGCCATCAAAGGAGCGACAGCAATCGAGTCTGGAGTGATGAACCTGCCTATGGTATTTAGCTTCGTGGTAGCCTCCTTCCTCGGTGGCCTTCTTACCTCCGCAATCGGCTACTACACGCCATTCGTTTATTTGACCGTGGTCGTATGTGTATCGGTACGGGACTGCTCACCACACTCGAAGTGCACTCTGGCCACGCAGAATGGGTCGGCTACCAAGTTATATTTGGAGCTGGTGTCGGGCTGGGTTTGCAAGCGGCATTCACAGCACCACAGACAGTTCTTCCCCTCTCCGATGTGCCAATTGGCACTGCGATAGTGATGTTTTGTGAGAACTTAGCAGCCGCCATTGTGGTATCTGCCTCCGAGAACGTGTTTACTAACCAGTTGTCCAAAAACCTGGTCACGTACGTTCCAGACATTGTCCCAGAGATTGTCCTGAATGCCGATGCAACTGCTCTCCAAAGCGATGTGCCCTAGAAGTACTATTATGCGGTCCTATTTGCCTATAGCATGTCGCTTACACAGACATTCTATGTCGCTGTTGCTCTGTCCTGTCGTGTTGTGGTGTCTTGGGTTCGGTGATGGTTCAGTGGATATCTGTCAAGCCTAAATCCACTGCATCGACCAAGGACGGCGCTATGTAATGCTTGAACTTTACATAATTCTTAGATCACAATATTTATATTTTCTAATTAATGAAACAAAAAGCATCAAGTTTTCCATAATATTTTTGCAATGAAAAATCACATAACCCCCCCTTCAGGGACAGGATCAGATTGTGGTAATCGGTTTCACGGATAGACGCAATGGTAAATTCCCTCATGTCCGTTCGAAATCAGAACCTCGCCGGGTTTGATTTGGCCATCTAGGGCATCACGTTGGTGAATCGTGAATCAGCATATTCATTTTGTTTAAAATTGATCCATGCATGTCATGCACCTTCAAATGGACACATAATATGCTCCAATACAGCTACCAAAGCAGTGTCTTAGATGATCTATTATTCCTGCTAACTTTTTTTGCTCTTATGAATCCAAATTCAGGAGCCATGTCCCGCGATAAAAAATGACACGAGGCCTTGTAACTCATCTATAGAAAACTCTCATAATTATTATTGATTAATTACTTGCTGTAGCTCAACGCCACATTAATACCTATATCAGTAGCCACCGTTATCCTTCCCTATCTATCTCATCCCCAGCCTTTTCACCTCCCCCCTTCATGAGGTCACTCCAGTTTTGCTTGGTTGTCATGGGTAATAGTCACTTTGTTTAATCAAACCGAATCAGCTACTGCTATAGGGTAAACAATGTCATTATTACAATGTCTTTTTCTCTGCCTCTCGGACGACGACCATGTTGCCAAAAAAGATATATTTGTATAATATCTTCTCTGGTCTCTGATCCCAATCAGGTACCAACATCAAGGCTTTAAATGAAGTATAAAACATATAAAAATTATAGAGCATTCTGTCTTTCACATCTAGGGCCCCTTTTAAGCCTAGAGTTAAGCTGTCCTTGTTTGCTTTAGTAATTACAAAATTGAAAAAAGCTCTCATTATATATTATATTCACTGATAAACTGGTCGAGGAATGTTGATAAAATGATTAGCGGTATATTATATTATCCCGGTTGATCGTGTCATACCATCTGCAGAAGTTTCTAAGTAGCGCGGACTTCAATTCTCTTGCATTGGGACCTGGAGCCCCTCGCAAATTTGAAGGCCACCAACTATAATTAGAAATCTTATCTTTAGAACTAATTTTTTATAAAAAGAGAAACAACGGAATGTACATAGAAAAAGAATTCACCATGAGCATACAATAATGTAGACTTTAAAATAATAGAATATAGTCTACTACTCTGATATTTACTAAAATCAGAGCATACGCAGCCCCAGCATTAAAGGCACAAATAAAAAAGATATATACATCACACACTCTGGTAAAGCATCCTAGAAGTCGGTAATTGATTTTTATATATGCGTATATTTACATTACCTAGGTATATATTTAACATCCCTCGAATCCTATTCTTGTTTATGCCCCATAAGGCCCTCACACAATCCTTCTACTCTGGAGAACTTCCACTGGCTCAGGCCGGAGTCCACATTGTGTAAACAAACAATATTAACCAATTCTATTTAAATCAACTGTTACACCATAGAAGAGGACTTAGAAATCAACTCATATTGTATATCCAAGTCCACAGTTATTGTCAAGCTCTAACTTCTAAGCCAGCCATGGTTATACATATGCGCATCCTTATTACACGCTAATTTCCAAGGAACTTCCACATCAAAAGCTTCTGCGATTCGCATAGCAGAGACGACGCATCCTTCCAGTAGAACCATTCCATCCCAGCACCATGCTCCAGCGATCCACACACCACTGTCCCCGTTTCTCCACTTCGGTTTGGAAAGGCTATTATCCTCACGAAATATCTCATTCACCAACTTGCGACTTTCCACCGTTCGCAATACTCTCGTGAAACGTGCTTTGGTAAGAACTGAACCCTGATCGAACTTCTCGTCTTTCGTATTTGTTACAACGAAAGCGCCACTTCGGAGGCTCTGATAGGTCACCGTCCAGTCTGAGTGACTTCTTAGCGATAGAAATCTAGTACTAGATGTATCACAGCGGACGTGGAAGTGTAAATTTGGGTTAGCTTCTCCGACCACCAGTCTTGGGCGTTGATCTTGTGGCTGAATTATACAACTTTGAACGTCGACCGTAGGAATTTGGGACATGATGTCACGCAATGGCGTAAATATTCGTGCAATGACGTTCGGGGAGACGGCGAGGATGATGTTGTCAAATACATCCATGTGATGGCCCTGAGGATCTCGCCAGCGTAATCTCAACCCACCTTGAATGGGGTTCACTTCCTCTATTTCACAGGCCAGTTGTACATCAATTCCTCGTAGCAGCTTTCGTTCAACTGCCCAGACGCCATTGTCAACAGTATAATGATCAGCTTTGTACAATTTTCTTTTGTAGATTACAAAGTCGTGAGCCGGAGTTTGTAGGAGCGCCTCATGAGAGCAGGTTGCCACGCTCGATATCAGAGGAAGTAAGTACTGTGCAGTAAAAGAGTGAGGGATCCGAATTCGCTTAAGATACTGGTGAAGTGTTTCGTCTTCTAATGGAGCTACAACGAAGCAGCATACCGTAAGCCAGAGATAACACATAGCGAGAAAGATAATCTGAACAATATGTTGAAGAGGGTTCATCCTGAAAGGCCGTGGGGGGATTATGCGGTGTCGGTTCGATGCATGAATGTAATAAGGGTAGCCGACGTCGCGCGAAAACGCGAAGAGAAATCTCTCTACACGATACGGGATTTGCAAACAATCAAACATTGCCTTTAAGTTGCAGTAGTACCCGGGAGCAAAGGATCGCATAGGTACATCAACTAGTTCTTTGCCGGCCTTGTCTTGAAGCAAGACCGACGCAGCGCCCAGAGAAACTCGGTCTTGCTGTGGTTAACATTAACAAAGATACGGACAATTCTTGCGAATGCTTTTATCTATCCTTACTCGTTCAAATAGAGTCACACGGTACCTGCTTTTCGGCTCATTGTGTAAAAGATATGCCGTGACAAGGCCGGCAAGGCCTGTGCCAACAATAGCGATTCGGGACTGGGAATCAGAATGCAAAGTCATATTTATAATCGAAGCAAATCTTGTCGAAAAGAAAAGAAAAACAAACAGTAAATTCTAATAAAAAAAAACTCATCGAAAAACACTAGGTACCGCAACAAAATCCCTTTCTCTATTATGTACATTCCAGAAACGAGTTATTTTGAAAAAGCCTTAATAACAAGGCCTTGATCGGCGGAGATGGCCTCACAGTCTATTTTGTTTTTAATGTTGTTGGTTACTTTTTTATAGTGCCGGCGCCCCTACAAGTGCAATGTCCAAGAAAATGTTGTCTTAATACGGGTTATACAATGGATATGTATGAATTTTGCGCTAAGTCCAATTGGCCAAGCCCAGTCCGAGCGCATGTTGATTCTCTATTAAGTATAGCTTTTGTTCTGCGCCAACTCACTGAACTTAACTACATACCAGACATCAGGGGAAAGAGTGTTGCCTGCATGGCAACCTAGGGTAGAATATCTGCCATGTGCACGTGTGATGGTTACATGAAATCGACACTGGAGACTACTTCTGGAAGTCTTTTTCTTCTATCTCCCTATTGAGATTAGTCACCGTTGCTCTTTTAAGAAATCAAATCATATGCTACTTTTCTCTAAGAAACAGGTTCGTTGTGCTTAGTGTTAGGATTTTGAAGAAACCGTAGCCCTAAACTAGCAACCCGCCTATTAGAGCCTATTAGAAAGCTTGTACTCCGTAAGTAAGCTAAGAAGCCTGCAAGTACGGAGTACACATTCTATTCTACTTTTGCATCCAGGCTGGCGCATGTTAGCTGCGGGGAACCCCAGCGCGCGTTGGGTATTTTATCGGCCCGGCCTAAGCGCATGTTGATTCTCTATTAAGTATAGCTTCTGTTCTAGGCCAACTCACTGAAATTGACTTCCAAGTACCAACCATTAGGAGAAAGAACCTCGGGGCTTGTAGGATACAAAGATAGGTATCTTCATATACAAATCACGCGCCTTGGACCCTACATATGACATATTAAAGCGGATACCTCTATTAGGTACGTGGTACGTAGTAGGAGGTGGTACCGTGGTGGAATCTGGATCCACGCTTAAGTTTTCAGCCTTCTTGGTCTATTCATAGACTAGCGCATGGCAGCCCCACACAACGCGGTTAGCGAGCTCAGATTGCGACATTGCCCCACGAAAAAGCCACTAGCCACATACTGCGGCCAATGAGAGGCAACTACGCGCCGGCCACAATTTCTTTGTCCCGCTAGGGTCTGAGTTTGCTGAGATAACCACGCGGTGTGTCAACTTGGCTGTGTGTCCAAAGAAGAACAGAGCTGACCCTGACGATAATACAAATGCAACCAACCAACCAACCAATTATCCATGTTCAAAAGCGAAATGCCCATTGGTAAAGACTAAAACTTGAGCGCAAAGCCTCAAACTAACAGAATTGACAAACTTTACACACGTGGAGAAGCTAATCAACCCATAGCAAGGTTGTGTTGGAGTTCAAGTTTTAGAAATGATCTACAATTTACTCATGCAAGGGAGTTAGGCCATATTCAATGAGGATTCGGATATCTTACCCTTACTCTGCAACATGCCGAATGAATTCTCTACCTTAAGGCTTGGGGCTAACAACAGCCCGTTACGGCCGTCTCAGGTAGATTAGCCAGCATAAATTACCGAGGCGAACTTGGAAATTTTTATAATACTATCACCAAAGGGCGATGCATGTGTGTACCTGGCCTTGTCTAGAATAGACAACAACACTGGTCGTGAGTTCGTATTTCCATGAGGCTATACAGAACGTTAAATTTCCGCTTCCCTCTTCATGTCCTTCCCCAAGTACATCCGTCGGACTTAGGACATGGGTTATATTTTTTCACAGGTGATAATAACGTCCAATATTATATTAGGTAAAATACGCCTGTCATGTTCTATGAGCTACTGTGAAGGCCGTATGTAGCCATATGTACGTCGTCATAGAGCTCTCGTCCTAGAAGGTGTCGCAAAGCTTTACAGAGGATTACAGCCAATGAGAAGCAAGCAAACTTATAGCTGTACTAGTCCTAAAAGAGTAAGTAGTATTAGATTATAAACTTTATAGAAATGATAGCTAGAGTAAGTTCTTTAAGGCTTATAAAATCTTTATAAATAAAGCTACATCTTCTATTATAAAGAGACTATAGGTTAAGGTATTTTAATATTTATTTTATTAGGATAAAGGGTAGAAAGAGGATGCTAATAAGAGAAAAATAAT
>WTTZ01000183.1:0-27958 GCA_011750695.1 Penicillium sp. OUCMDZ-019
ATCTATTTTATATAGTTTTATATTATTTTATAGAATATGCTAGAAGGAATCTGAAGGATAGAATTACAAGCATAAATAGAAGGGCAGAGCACCTAGATAGTTAGCTTCTGATCATACAGTTCCAATCTATTAAGACAAGTTCATATTTTCTACAGAACTTTACATATATTTACGGGTACATCGACCGTAGTTGTGCAGAACGCGGCGTAGAACAACAACTTTGGAAGTTCTTTAATTAATCTAAGGACTATCGCTATTTATTCTTGAAGAACCCATTAGGTCAATAAAAATCATATAATCTCAGTTTGCCTGGTTGTAACAACATATGGGATAACGATCTTGAGAAATTTAGTTTGATAGAATCAAAAAAGTCAAGCAAAAAAATGAGGTGAGCCGAGAGAATCGGCGACTTCTCAAACTGAAGTATACTTCAGTCGAGTACTCTCCCAAACTGAAGATGAAGCTTTTCAGCGCAAATTTGACTATTCAGACCAAGGCGTGTTGATGTGGAAAGTGAAGTTGAATTTAAAAGTCGCGTGTGAGCCACTCGAACCACATTTTTTGCTATTTTTGTTTTTTGATTGTTTGTCTAGTTTTTGCATCGATAGAATTAACCTTGGAAGAAAAATAGATATCGGCGTAGCTTCAACATGATGGCGATCAAGTGGTAGTAGTACAAGTCGGTCCAGATATAATTTAATACAGAGGACCTACAGCATAACTGTTTTGTAGTTATTAAGAGTCTCATCACTGAAAGATAAAAGTGTACTCCCGCCATGAAGTGGGTTTGTGAGCCATTGTAACCTTGGAAGCTTTTGGGAGAACTAACTGTAGATACTCAACGCTCGAAAACCTCGGCATTGAAAAGAGTTTCAGTCTTAGTGTCCAACCAAGTGACGACATAGCTGTCTCTGTTGCTAACATTAACCATAAACCTAGATAAACCGAGATTTCTCCTGTGAGTTTGGATTACAGCCGGACTAGACTCGCGTCAGAGTGATATCACAAATATGCAGGGAGGCAATATGCACGCTAACCAACAGAAGATCGTTAGATCTCGATAGGCAAAACAGGCGAATATGTGACGACAAACCAAAATCAGATAATGATCCAGCAGAATAAGCACGGGAAAAGTAATACATGCGAGTTACCTTGCGCTCTATTCCAACACCTGCAGTAAGATTCTGGTTAATCAAGTCCCAGCGCCGTTTAACAAAGCATCCATATATCGATATCAGACATCAGAAAAGCTTTACCAAAGGAAGTATGGCTGCAACAGCCTCCCGCCTTCCAAACCCTGGGCCCATTCATCCGGCAAAAGTTGCAAAAAACGGTATCAAGCCGTCCGTAGCACGTCCGATCCGAATTGCTGTTTATGACCCACGAGACCACGAGGCCCCCGCAATTCTACACGAGCCGCGACAATATACGGTTGATGATGCAAAGGCGTCAGCGGTCATTTTAATCAGCGGTGCCGGTGGAGGCGTCAGTGGACCTGCTGGTATGTTGTATAGCGAGATCCGCCGCCGTCTTTCTCTCCCTTTGTCTTTCCGGGGCAGTATAAATTGAGCAACGAGCTAACGGAAAGGACGAGAAAAGGTATATACCCTTCGCTCGCCGACAAACTCGCCATGCTCCTCTCAATACCCTGTGTCAGACTGGATTATCGTGAACCTGCACAGACAACTTATTGTTCAGCCGACGTAGTTGCTGCAATGGACTACCTAGCCGGAGAATTCTCGTCCAAGCATTTCATTCTAGTGGGATGGTCCTTCGGCGGCAGTCCATGTTTCACAGTTGCTGCGCGCGAACCTCAGCGTGTCGCGGGCGTGGCAACTGTGGCTTCGCAAACTGCGCGCACCGATGGTGTCACAATGCTAAGCCCACGGCCTATGTTGGTTATGCATGGTACGGGCGATACGTGCCTATCACCGCGCTGTTCGCAGAGTTTGTACGAGTCATATGGACACGGAGGGCAGAAGGAATTGAAGCTCTTTGAAGGGGATGATCATGGGCTAAGTAGGAATGCAGTGCAGGTGGAAAAGATGATTTTCCGGTTTGCTGCGTCAACCCTGGGGTTCAAGGAAGCCCTTGGTGATGCTTCTATTGATATACAGGCTGGCCAGGATCTGGCGGGCAGTCGGACAGAGAGACTGAAAGAGATGAGGGAAGGACATGACTTGGAGGGAGGTGAGAGGCTGTAGTTAGCAGAGTAGTATTATAGATACTAGACAGTGCGATCGTTCTTCGAATGATAGTGCTTAGGTGGACTTGATTGCTCCAACAATTCATATAGTTACATTGGACAACGTTGGCTGACTGTAGCGTCCCTCCTCCCGGACGCCGGATGTCATGTTGTGTCATGCAACACTCGGAGTTGGCTGTTTTCCCAAAGACGCTGCAGCCTCAGCACGTCTTAAACGTATCGTATGTCCGATGTAGTGAAACGTCTTGCATTGACTGACAAGCATCACGGAATATAAAAGAAGAGAAGCCTCAGGCTGCGCCAGATGGCCAGACGTTTCCTTATCTAATCGGAAAATCCCCACCGGCTTATCAATACGGCGTCTGATTGGCCAGAGCTTGATTGTCTGTCCGATCGCGCGCCACCGGAACAAGGACAGATTGCCAGATTTATCATCAGTTTTGTTGTCCTCAGAATTTCCACTCATTTATACCGAGTGCCATTAGAAAGATGCGCATGTGCTGATTGTGGTCAAGAGCATACTTGCGAGCCGTTGTCTGCCTGCGTTGCTTTCGTTTCATTTTCATAGATTCATAGATTTCAACGCGCTGTGGCGCATTTTTTTCTCAACATCAGACCAGCCATTTCCTTCTACCTGTCGTTCACTGCATACGTGCTGGGCAAGAGAAGCCCGGAAGTTTGAAAACATGCAGCCTGTTGCGAAGAAGTTTTTCCTCGCTTTTTTCTTGCTGTGCGTGCCGACTCACGCTGCTGCGGACAAACTGCAAGAGTCGTCCCCGTTCGCTCCTAACCTCTGCGCTGTAAGAGACCCTCGACCGGCTTCCAGTTCTATGTGTGACTAATTTTTTAATCCATTGTGATTACAGATTGATTCAAAGGCTACAATTTCGGATACATGTGCATCGTATGGCACAATCGACGCGCTGAACGATGAAATCCACCCCCTTCTGACTTCTGTCACTCGTGACACCGACTTCTTTTCCTACTATCGACTAAACCTCTTCAACAAGGCTTGCCCGTTCTGGCAAGATGAGAATAGCATGTGTGGTAATATCGCATGTGCGGTAAATACAATCGACTCCGAGGAAGACTTGCCTCCGGTATGGCGAGTCGAGGAACTCAGTAAATTGGAAGGACCGCGTGTTGGTCACCCTGGACGACAACAGCAAAAAGAACGCCCCAGACAGCGGCCTTTACAAGGTGGACTAGGTGATGACGTTGGAGAGAGTTGTGTTTATGAATATGACGACGAGTGTGACGAACGAGATTACTGCATCCCCGAAGATGAGGGAGCTTTAGCCAAGGGTGACTACGTCAGTTTGGTAGATAACCCGGAGCGGTTTACGGGTTACGCTGGTCTGGGAGCACATCAAGTGTGGGATTCTATTTACCGAGAGAATTGTTTCGTGAAGCCGTCAACGCCGCCGTCTTCACAGCTGTTTCCCCTTCAAGGATTGCAAGAGCAGGCGGCCAACGATTTCCGCAACGTACTCCACAAGGAACAACCACAACCTGATGATGAGTGCATTGAAAAACGAGTCTTCCACAGAATTATTAGTGGAATGCATGCCTCGATCTCTACCCATCTTTGCTGGGAATATCTCAACCAGACTACAGACGAGTGGGGCCCGAATGTGCAGTGCTACAAAGACCGTCTTCACAACCATCCTGAACGCATATCCAACTTGTACTTCAACTATGCGTTAGTCTCTCGCGCCGTTGCAAAGCTTCAGAACCATTTGCAAAAGTATAACTTCTGCTCCTTCGACCCTGAGCAAGACTTGGACACCAAGCAGAAAGTCCTGTCGCTTACCGAGACACTACAAAACCGTCCGCCAATCTTTGACGAGGCTGTCATGTTTCAGGATGAAAATGCCATCGACCTAAAAGAAGACTTCCGCAATCGGTTCCGGAATGTCAGCCGCCTGATGGACTGCGTTGGATGCGACAAGTGCCGCTTATGGGGTAAACTTCAAGTCAATGGCTACGGAACGGCCCTCAAGGTTTTATTTGACTATGATGAGACCAAGGATGGCGAAAACCCGCCGCTGCGTCGCACTGAACTCGTCGCCCTCGTCAACACTTATGCTCGGATTTCCAACAGTCTTGCTGCCGTGCGTAGTTTCAGACAGGCAGTGGAATCGGGCCACGAAGATCGCCTAGTGATTCATCCAGAGGTCTCCTCGTCACCATTCCCAGTCAAGCTTCGTGACTCCGAAAAAGTCGTTCGGTACTACAAGGATGGCATATCCAACGTTTATATTGAAGACGACGACGATGACTTCGGCTATGAAAACGAACGTCTCCCTTGGAAACGTGAAGGCGACCCGGACTCCGTCGTTGAGATTTTTAAACAAGAGTGGAATGTATTCTGGGGCACATATTGGTGGGTTTTGAAGAGCTGGTGGGCGATACCTCGTCTTGCGTGAGTCTATTCCTTGCCCTTGTTGGTGCGCTTTCTTTCTAACTGCTCGATTTCAGATGGCAAATCCTTGTTTTCGAATCCAACCGTTTATGGAACTACTGGCTGGGATTGCCGGTGCCTCAACGACAGTGGAAGATCCAGTTCCCTCGTCCCCCGCGCGATGAGCTGTAACTCTTGTCACGCTTTTTCATCGCATAGATATCAGGGCGTTTTGGTGACTTTTTGATCGCATTTCTGCATAGCGTCATTTGTAATATACTGTACTACCTCTGTTCTTATCCTTCCATGCGTTGTTTGCTTCGCATAGCTGTCTCTTGTCTGTAAATAGTAGAAGTTGTTGTTCTACTGCGTCCGTTTCTGTGATCAACGTAGAAGATGACATGTGATTGTACCTCGCGAGTTGGTACTCACTCGCGGCTGTACCATTTTCCACGGCGCAGATTTCTGATTTCGAATAAGAATCTGACACAACCGTGGCCACATCATTCACTATACAAAATCCAATCCCACGGCGTCCTTGTTATCATTGCAAAGACGCAGCCAGTGGCTAGTTGCATGGAGAACGAGGCACTCGGCAATGCGGAGAGAATCCTCGGCAAGCAGCCTCGGGCCATCTGCGCGCTCCCCACCAATCACAGCGCAGCGCCGCATGTGTCCCGCCAAGCCTTCCGTTGCCATCGCTTTGTCGGTGAAGTTCAGTGACTCTCATCCATGCCCATCGCTTTCGCATCAGCGTCCTTGTCACTTGCGGACTGGGCTTCTATACAACAAACACAGAGACAGGGCTCCCTGTTAGAATCCAAGCCGACCGATGCTAGGTTCCCTGTAAGGAAGCCGGCAACTCACTCTCATGGCGTCCGTCTCGCCACCTAAGCCGTGGGAGAGGGCCGGCGCTGGGGCAACCACCGGTAAGAGCATAAATCTCACTGCATTGATGCTATGTATTTGCTGACGACATTGCGAAATAGCCTCGCCCATCGCCCCAGCTGCCAGTGCTTCGCCGATGCCCGCTGCTGCGACCGCGACCGCAACTCCGCCAGTAGCCTCAACAGCAACAGCATCAGAAACCCCAGACCTACCTTCGCGCCCAAACAGTCTTAATTCGGTAGTTAATCGGACGGCGTCAACATACTCTCCTTATGGCGCCAATAGACTAGGAGCAAACCCTTACGGCAGCTACGGTGGATATGGAGCCTACTCATCACCATACTCCCGCTTCGGTTCGATGTACGGTGGTTATGGAGGAGGCTACGGCGGGATGTATGGCGGCATGGGTGGAATGGGTGGAATGTACCCAGGGATGCCAGGCGACCCGAATGATCCCAATAGCTTGACGAACTCGTTCAGCCAAAGCACTGCCGCTACCTTTCAGATGATCGAGAGCATTGTTGGCGCGTTTGGGGGATTTGCACAAATGTTGGAAAGCACATATATGGCCACGCACAGTTCCTTTTTTGGTAAGTCTCATTACGTCCTTTATCCAGGATTCATTTGTGTGGTGAATTATCGCTGATTTGATTGTCCAGCTATGGTTTCTGTGGCCGAACAATTTGGCAACCTGCGTACGACATTGGGTTCAGTCTTGGGAATCTACACAGTGATACGATGGTTCAAGACATTAATCGCTAAAATAACTGGACGTCCACCTCCAGCTGATGCGATGTCCCTCACTCCATCTGCCTTCTCAGCCTTTTTGAGCGGCCGATCAGCACCACCTACCTTACCAGATGGCAGCCCTGCGCCCGCTAGGCCATCCCGGAAACCCTTCTTTATGTTTATAATTGCAGTATTTGGTCTGCCCTACTTAATGGGCAAACTCATCCGTTCTTTGGCTCGATCGCAGGAGGAAGAAGCTCGTCGACAACAACTGGCGATAGGCCCTGCTGGGGAGACACAAAACGCTCCTCTCGACCCTTCCAAACTAGATTTCTGCCGTGTTCTTTATGATTATACCCCCGATGCACAGAACACTGCTGGAGTTGATCTCGCTGTGAAGAAAGGTGACGTTGTAGCCGTTCTCAGCAAGTCAGACCCGATGGGCAATCCATCTGAGTGGTGGCGATGCCGCGCTCGAGACGGCGGCGTTGGCTACCTTCCCAGCCCATATCTCGAAACAATTCAACGACGACCAGCACAAGCTGCGATTACTGCCGGAGGTAGCAGCAACAGCACGCCTGGCAGTCGCACAAGTACCATGACCAAAGGTGACCAAAACACCGCAACTCAGCGATCGCAAAGCATGTCCTCTTTGCCTAAAGACAGTGCTGATAAACCCGCCATCTCTGGCAAGATGGGGGATATAACGCCCCAAAGCTTCCAGAAAAGCGCCTTCAATAGCTCATAAATATCCTTCTTCCCTTTTATTTTCCTCGTGCTGGCATGCGTTTAGCGTGCAGTATTTCTTGTTCCCTTTCTTTTTATTCGCCATGGGTTTCGCATGTTTCGTTGTGCATTGCACATCCTCTTACGACCTGGTTTCATGATTTTGGGCAAAAGGAGTTCTCGATCAATATTATTTGTATAATTTCTGTCCAGCAATGTAGTACAATTTAATGAAATTCAGCGAGTCATTGTAGCACATACCAGTGTAGCCTCAGTCAGATGGGGGAGCCTATAATCAGCTCTAATAAATTTAAGAAGAACCCCATAGATATCATCGCGTATAGAAAGCTGCAAAATAAATATTGCTTGAAATGTTGTTGCGTTGCATCCAGCCAAGAAGCCATGGAATAGAACGGCTCTTACCGTTTTCGGAAAAAAATGGCGTCAACTTCTTATCGGCCTTCACTGCGACGCTAAAAAGACATCACCAACCTTAACACTTCGGTTACCGAATCCTTATTGTTATCTGATTCTGTTTTGACAATTTTGAATTTACTGACCGCACAATTGCTGGTTGTTTTTTAATCATTCAGCTGTCGGTTCATTCTTTTTGCGCGTTCTACTTTGTCTGTGTCATTACTTCGGTCATCGTTTCAAATTCAAATGTTGGGGGCCACTACAGTCACTGACAAGACGGCTTATCAATCGATTTTCGATTTATCACAGATCGTTCGACCTTTTGGAAAACTCCCCTCAGCAGACCGTCTGATTATTACCTTGAAATCCGTGGGAAAGCAACTGGCACAGCTCGAAGAGGCGTTAGGAAACGAGGAATTGCGCTCTGATGCTTGGCAAGGCTTCGAATTTATATACATCATCTCCCTTCTCTATTCCGGATATGGACCCTTCACAACAAAAAGAGGGTATAGATGGTCCCCTGGGAGACGATAGCATATCCGGACAGTCCCCGGTATCTATAGATCATGCAGCATCTCAAACACAGCGCAATGAACAAGAGCAGAAACCGGAACCCAATAGGAGTGATGACTCGAATACGTCAATCTCAAGGTCATCAATATCTAGAATTATACGCCAAATAATCAAAACCATCAACTGGGTTCCACCATCATGTCGCTACGACCCTGAGAATCCACCGCAGTTAACAATGCCATTGAATTTACTTTTTGGCTTTGCGTGCACTTTCACTGTATGTCGATACGCCTATATCTCTACCCGGCTTGCAATATTATTCCCAGATACAAAAAGTGGAAAGCAATTCTTGATTGACACCAGCTTGTTACAAACATAGGTCGCGAATTTGTACTACTCCCACCCTATTCTGGACATCCTCGCCTCGTCATTCAATGTCAGTGGGGAACGAGCAAGTATCATACCCACGGCTGCCCAGGGCGGTTATGCAGCGGGTCTGTTGTTCATCTGTCCATTGGGCGATTTAGTTAAGCGAAGGCCATTCGTCTTATGGCTCATGGCTTTTACGGCCACAATATCCCTAGGCTTATGTCTGACGACCAAGTTTGAGGCTTTTGTCGCAATTAATTTTATCATGAGTGTGACAACTGTAACACCGGTGAGATTCCATTTGTCCTCCCCAGTTCATTTTTCGTCCATAACACAGTATCATAATGATCGAACATATGTCATGGCGCGGACATTGCTTGAGTCCATAACGAAAAAAGATAGAGATGTGGAAAGCGAGAGGAGAGGAAATGATAAGAGCAATGGCTAACATGTATGTTAAACAGCAAATCATGCTCCCACTCGTTGGTCAACTTGCTGCACCCAACCGGCGTGCCACTGCTCTATCCATTGTTGTATCCGGCCTGATGCTGGGCATCCTAATCGCTCGTTTACTTTCCGGTATCATAGCCAACTACTCATCCTGGCGCAACGTCTACTGGATGTCCTTTGCGCTACAATATGCAATTCTGATCTTACTCTGGTTCTGGATGCCAGACTATCCGCGAACGAACACAAACATCAGCTATTTCCGTATTCTCTACACCATCCTTGAGCTTCTTCTGAAGAACCCGATCTTAGTGCAAGCCTCTCTCATTGGATTCCTAATTTCGTCTACTTTTACCTCATTCTGGACTACGCTCACTTTCCTTCTGTCGGCTGATCCGTACAACTACTCCACTGTAGTTATTGGTCTGTTTGCGCTTGCCGGCATGGGGCCAATGCTCTTCGGCCCTTTCTTTGCGAGGAAGGTCACGGATAAATTCCAAACCCATGTTACCGTGCTCGTCGGTACTGTTTGCTGCCTCGTTGGTATTACTATTGGCACATACACCGGCAAACATACGGTAGCAGGGCCGATTATTCAAGCCATTGTCTTTGATTTCGGCCTGCAGATTGCGCAGGTTGCGAATCGCACGGCGATATATGGGGTTGCGCCGAAAGCGGCCAACCGTGTCAACACGGCTTATATGGTTTGTGCATTCTGTGGGCAGCTCACGGGTACAGCCGTTGGTAATAAGCTATATGCACGGGGTGGGTGGGTGTTATCAGGTAGTGCCAGTGTGGGCTTTATGGGAGGAGCAATAATTGTTTTGCTGGTGAGGGGACCGCGAGAGACACGTTGGTTGGGTTGGCGAGGAGGATTAGACCTTAGGAGAGAAAAGCAACAGGGGGATGTTGTTAATAATAAGAGCGACTTGGAGAAAGGCGTGGATCAGAAGAGCGATGAACCAGACGCATCATCGAATTCTCAGGACCAAGCCCTTCAAAATAACCAGCAAGAGCGGCAGGGTGAGGAGAAAGATGAGAAAATAGAGACACGATATTTCTCGACTACTGAGACAGGATAGATGAACACTCAAGAACGAGAGATATAACAGGAAAGACCCTGTAAGAGGTGTCTTACAATTAATTGACATTCAACGTACCGATATAAAACTAAGCTAACTAGCTAAGTACGGAGTACATACAGCTCTTTTAGACGTATGACAGATTCTGCACATCTTTGGGTATCTAAGAAGTTCAGTACGTACCTGTAATAAGTGGCTTTACGTGGGAAATCTGAATCTGAAGAGATGTTAGGGTTATTAGGGTTATATTTGGATTAGGGCTAATTCGAGCTTTAGGGTAAGATGTGCCAACCTACGAGACAACCACACCACCCTCAAAAGACCTCAGCTCAATATTGCATACGTAATTACATAATAGCCGTAGGGGCTGTACTCATTTTATAAAAAAAAGATGCAATCCATGAGACGTACATATTACGAGAGAGGCTAGAACGACGCATCCAGGCATCACTCAACTCGAGTGTCATTAGCAGCCATGAACTTGAATGATATCTCCAAAATCTCCAAAAGACCGTTGAATGTTACGTCAAATATGTGTATTTAGACAAATAAATATGGCGCAATGTGGGGAAATATGACACGACACGTGCAGATGGGATTTTATCCCTGCATACAGACATGCATGCATCCGTGCTTGCATGAGTGCAGCCCTCAAAAACAGCCCGTGAGAGTGATCCACACGCAAATTTAAATGGAGGAATGTGATTTGATATATTCAAGGGGAAATTAATCAGCTTCCACTATGCAGCTAAGAACACCTCGCCCTAACAGCTTCGTATAATCCCTGATCCCCCATCTTCAGCTTCGTGCAAACTTGGCTGCAATTACATCTTGTAATCACCAATTTTTGAGCCGAAATACAAGGATGAAAATTCCGCCCATCGGAAAAATCGCCACGGCTTTTATTCTTGGTATACATGTATCTAATGCAATATTGCTGTTAACCTTGGAGATTTCCATGCCTGCATTCTGACTAAGAAACATGGATTATGAAAGGTTACGTGTTCTCGTAATAGGTAGGTTTCCTCATTCACCCCAGAGTGTTAGCCTAGGAATTGATCATTTCAAGGCTAATCAAAATGACGTACAACCAATAACCAACCCTGTTTCAAGAGCGAATTTCTTCAGCCCATCGATCTCGTTCTCCGGGTGATCGCCGCCGCCAGGACTTGAATCCCGGAGTATCAGCCACCGCAGTCGTATTTGAAAGAGGCAGCCCTAAATGTGTGCATGTGCTTTACAGGGTCACTTCGCACATTCTTGGCATATGGTGCAGAAAACGGCCTGAGAACAACGCCAACCAAATGGAGAGATGTTTCAATATTTAGAATAGTAGCGTATATGACATATTGATGTTTAATAAATCAAAATCTGAGGACTTCTTAGTAATGTGCAACATTCTTTATATGCCTAGATAATTTCGTGATGCATCAAGAACTGATAGCACTATAAACCATAAACCGCCTTTACGTCTCATCGTCTCATAAATTAATTACTAATGCCTCATTGTAAGGAAACTGACGACTTTCATATAATTCTTAAGATATAGTAAGGAGGAGATGTAAACCATGTCTATAGATGCTTTAGGTTTTATGGGTAATAGCACCATGAGCACAGATGTCGTTCTTCTCTAATGATGCGAGAGGGAATAAATTCAGCTAGTCTATAAAGCTGGGTGTAACATCCTCTTCGGGTTAAGTCAAGTCTGTAGTTGCAACTGGTTTGACTAAGCCACTGTCAGGGTTTTCCTTGGCCTTATTGAAATGAGGAATTCCTTACATTTCTACGGAGTAGAAGAGTTGCAAACCATGTACTGTAGACTGTAGTGCAACCTGTGTCAATGTGGGCATGCAAGTCATGAACTGATTCATCCATTGGCTAAAATACTCCTTTTAGGGTAAAATATGCTTGTAGTTATGGTTTCATCATGCTGACATGCATCGACATTTGCTGACGACCTTAGTTCTCACTTGCATTTTGTAGTGGCTGCTGAACCGTGCCCCCGAGGAACATGAATTAAAATAAGAGGAGAGCACGTAGTCCGCATGGGTAGATCATAATTCTGTACTATTATATGCGAAAGTGCTCAGCAGGCGGTTTAATACCAACCACTAACGAGGCTTATGAATTCCATGCAACTGAAAAAATAATGTGACCACGCGTAGGCCCAACTATGGTGTCTCATAGCGTATTTGTGTTGCTTAATAATATACCTAGGTACGCAGTGGAATATAGGAGAATTGTGGGAAAGAGCTAAGTAACAACCGAGGCATGGCCGGTGATCGGCAACATTATCAATATGTGTATTAGTTGACCGGAGATTTTTCGTTTACTCCAAGCTTTAGATATCTACTTCATGAATGTAATGTGACTCAACAGAACTTTACACGTTCGTCTATTGCAGGCTAATGTGGTGAATGAAAACATTTGAATGGCGTAGAATTCCTTTGGTTGTTAGCATCCCGTCTAACAATATCAACTGTTATGAATTAAATCTAACTGAAAAAAAAGGAGAAATAGAAAAAATACAAGTTAAATATTGCCCGCCCAGAAATCAAGATCCTATATATACAAAAGTAATGAGAGATGTATTTGATGAAGGTCAGATAGAAAATACAAGTTATACATGTTGACAATAGCCACTCATTACATAGCTGTATATTCCCACTCTCTATGCATGAACCAAAAATCTCTTTCAGGTTCAATTCCTTCATAATACTTCATGTAATAGAAAAAGAGTATATGTATTCATGGTCGTCCTTCTTTATCGAACGAGCTCGTGATTTTCCGAAGATAGGTTTCGGAGTTTTGCACCACCTCACGTAGGTACTCGAGATTGATTTTGTTGAGACGACCAGCACCAGGCTGCGACAAAAGCAACTTTTGACCAAGTGCACTCAAGGAGGACAACAGATCTCTGGCTTTTTGCACCAGATCCATGACCAGCATCCGTCTCAATTTAAGGTCGTTCATCAGTGAAACCTGATATTCTCCCACGCTGACTTTAATAAAAGCATTTGCCAAGTCACACTTGGCAATGTAATCAAAGCACTTGTCCGTGTGCTGAAAGACGGCCATAATACAAACAAGATCGGCATGGCTAATCTCGCACCTGGCACAGTTGATGATGTCTTGACAACTTTGAATCATGTCGCCAGTCACTTTGAATACTTTGTCAAGCCGTGGCTCTGGCTTTTCGTCCATAACGCTTTTGACATCCGGCACGCGAAGCATCAAATTGGCTTGACATTGGCAGCTGGGAGTATATAATGTGGGCTTATAATTATGATGGCCATCGAGAGACAGAAGGCTGGTTGCGTCAAACTCCGAGAAAGATCCTAAGCTTTCACTGTGATGGTGGCTGGGTAATGTGATAGGTTGTGTTGTAATGGAGTCCACATAAGATGGGCTGTCTGTTGTCATGAATGATTGTATAATATCAAGATCAATTGAATTTGACTCGACTGTAGATGGGGATGATGAGAAGACCTGTGGTATTACGTCCACATACTCCGTGTTCCCTCCATTTCGGAGGAACTCGAAGTAAATGCGGAGACTTTTATCAGTTTACAAACCTTTATATTTGACCTTGCGTCATGATACAAGGGGGGTAGGGCAGCATACATTTTGATTGATATCGACTAGCGGTTCCCAGTCAAATTCTTCCAATGTTTGGTTAACCATGTTTTTCGACCAGTTAATGATTGATCCATTTGTTTCCGCATGGACATAATCCGCCGCGTTTTCCATGTGAAATGGTTCAACAAGGTCCATTGATACCTCATCGCCTATTTCTGGGTTAAAACAGGATCCAGTTTCAGCCTGAATATGCAAATTCCGTTGCGTCTCAGAATAAGAAGGTGAGTGTTGGCTAATTGAACCTGATCTCGACGTCTCTTTGGCAATTTCCCTGCTGCTAGCTGTTGCACTTTCCGGTTTATTTTTCTGATAACCTTGATGATCTCCATTCGCCGGGGTGTATCTGCAAACTTCCCCTCGACTACTGCATCGATCACAATCTCGTTTCCCGTTGCATTTCACTTTAGCCATGCGGCATGCTTCGCATGCAGTCATTGGTCGGCGGACCAGAGGCTTTGATCCCTGAGTCCCCGGACACTGCCAGTTCAGAATGAAAGCTTGCGGAATCTCCTTCTTCCGGGAGTTGCGAGTAGTATGGGCTGGAGGCATGGTACAAAAAAAGAAAAAAAAGGTGCATACTACCAAAGAGTATTCATGCCTCTATTTTGCTAAGTTAATCCTTGGCTTCTGTTACGGTTTGTCAACGGTCTACCTAGGTATTTCCTTCCCTTTTCTAGGTTATGTATATAGCTTACTCTAGTACGACAGTCCCAACGCCTCCACCAATTTCTGAAAAACTGTTAAGTTATATAATCATACCTCATTTAAGTTAGTTAATTCCGAGGCTTGAGCCAGATCTGCAGTATGACTGCATGCTTACCTAGGTATCCGCTATTTTTACGTGATATACAGGCGCGGGGACATGGCAGCGGAGATTACAAATATGCGAGACATGTGCTCTGCGTGGCTCGTTGATTGGCAAGTGGCCACGTTGTTTCAGTATATCGTTAAAAGTCTTACTCATATGCCTAATTGGTCAGAAAGAATCGACGTGGAGCCTGTGCGGAGAAAACCCTGGTGGCTTTTCAAGATATTTATCTAGGCATATGCATGAATCTGAGTTCCATCACGGAGGTCTTAGAGCAACGCACTTTAGTTCTTAGCTAATTTTGGGGCTAAAATATCTGGGGGCCTTTACGAAGTTTTCAAGTGCATGCTTATAGCAATCAAGTTATACAATTATACAAAGATCTCCCAAAATATCTATAACCTTGGAAATTTAAAAAAAATCTCAACTAGACAACATATATCCGTTGTCTTGCAGATCATTCGTTTTATATGAATATTTGATTCTGATAACGAACCTAATCGTAAATTAGTAATAATAGCCGATAGTACTAAAGTAATCAGTCCTATGGCAGGATCCCATTCCTGAAGAATGGAGAAACACGCCCCCAGGGTGCACGGAGATCACTTTAAAAATAAAAAACGGAGGCAAGGGTAAATAAACTTTGCCACCTGACTATCGCATTGAATTTCATAGTCAGCACTTTATCAAAGATTGGAATATGTCTTATAAAAAACGCCAATCCGTCCGGGAGTTGGCTGTGGTTGTCTAATATGTAGTTGCTTGGGCTGAGAATATCACCGAAAGCTGCATGTACTAGACTTCCAGAAGCCCCTGTCGGAGAAATTTTTACATCAATTTGTAATCAATATGCACTTATACGTATACCAATACTGGTGTGTAGTTCAAAATTTGCCGAGTGGTGATCAGATCATGCTAAATTGCGCCAGATCTTGACAATATTGTATGTCAACGTAGTACAGGGTGTACGAACAAATTAAACAACGTGGGCGTGATCAGTGATAATGGCTGTCACACAAATATTGCGCGCACAGAACGGTTACATACGTACATGCAATATTACCACCGCATAAGTAAGCAAATGCGAAGCAGTTGTAACACCAACTTCGCAGTTGTGACTACCCTGGGACTTGATCGACAAATGAATCGGACGTCTATTGATGAATACTAGGTGGCAATTTCAACACCATTCCAGGTCCAGGAAGTACTGACTATAGATTTGACAGACTATCTATATCTGGCAGGTGCTTAAGTACGTAAGTAGATTTATAAGAGATGTCGTTACCTAGGCATCCATGAATGCCCTTCGATCAGCCCGACCATCGGAGCAACGTGATCTTCGTTTGGTACTATTTTCTCTACCCCCTTGTGTGGTAATACTCACACGAGCTCTATCAGAAGACCGTGAGAAAAATGCGAATACGATAAGAATTCTGTGGAAGGCAGTAGGCAATGTATTCCCGGTAGGCCGGAGCATATGCAGTCTCAACAACTAACAGGTTTGAATGAAAAGGGAAATGAATTTGTGTTTTTTGGCTAATAAGACAAAATAGTTTTCATGGTTGGCAGACTAGGAGACTACGCAACTGTTCGGATATGTGGATTTGTCGTTCATAGCTCTTTGTTTGTGTACAACCTTGGGAGACGCTCGACCAACGAATTCTTTGTAATCCCAAAATGGATTAGAACATGGACCTTTATCCGGGTACTTCCACTGCGATCGTGAGGGATATGGCGATTTATCAAACATCAGGCGAAGTGCGAATCTTGATTGATACTTGGATGAAAACCCAATGGAGGAAGGATGTCTGAAGTCACCCTTCTCGATTCTAACAGTATATGACTTTGGTTTAAAGGCATCGTCCGTAAGAACATGCTCGTTAACCACGTTTATCAAACTCGACGACCGAAAATACTGTGGCAGTTGTTTATTGAGAGTTATCTCAAGGTCGAGTTGCCCGAGGAGACGAGGGCCATTGTTCCAGCAAGTGCTCTGGGTACGCGGCTCAACACGATTCAGTGGCTGGATACTTCTCCATTCCAGCTCGGCACAGATCAACCAGAAAGAATCGCCAGTGCACCTCAGCTGCAAGTCATTAGCAGTCATATCCTAGGGGCATGTAGGTGGTCAAATACCTCGCCACTACCGTCCTTGTTGAATACAATGGACATGCCTTGTTGAGAGAAGTGCCATGCCTCCTCTCCGCAGAGAATAGAGCAAAGTGCTTCGTTCATGTTGAGTGTAATTGGATGAAAAGGAAATACCCCTATTCTGTAGTGATGTGGATAGGACAAGGTTGAAGGTTGGCGCATGAAAGGAAGGAAGGAGCCCGGGTAACCTTCGTCACATGCTGCTTGACCAGGCGACGTTACACATCTATATTTTCATACGATTTAATTGACAGGTTACAGATGGCATTGCCCCAAAATTCGCTGATGTTGCTTCAAAGTAATCTGTTCACATGGGCTGGTCCAAAATTTTGAACCAATTGAAATTCCTTATATTGGCTCATTAACATTCATTTGGGCCAACATCCCTTAGAGTCATTCCCTAGTGATTCCCCTTTAAATGCCTTCAAACCTCCTTAGATAGTTAAATCTAAGTTGTGTTTATCCTCTAGATTCTAAAGATTTACTATATAAACACCAGATATTGTAGAATGAGCAAATAACTACATTATACTAAGAAAAGATTTGTATAGGAACTTACCCTTAAAATGGTTCAAAATTAATGATAAATTAGGTAAGACTACCCGCTTATAATATTGGTTCAAAAATCTTCTAAACCAATTTGAACTTTTTAAACTAATAATACCATCTGTAGGTACATACCCCTCTAAAAAAACTAAATTTGTCCCTTCTGAGATATTATCTTAATTATTATGCACCTTTCAAAGAGAAAAAAAAAAGTGTTTTCTAACCATATTATTGATCTTGATTGATCCTTTAGCACACGCACTTGGCAACAAAAAAGCCAATATAACCATCATTTTAGTCTCTTCCCTCTTGAACCGTTTGTGCAGTGCCTATAACCTCCGGCCAGCTATACCAGTCGGCTCTGCCATATGCACTAATGCTTGAAATGCCCGCTGCGTCCTTCTTTGCAGCGCACTGAGTAACGATGATCAAATCATCGAGCAATTCTGGTGGAATTAATAGCTGCAAAGTTTTAACTCCTGGAATCCGACTCAACAGCACAGTATTTGAGATTTTAAGCCCTAGTCCTGCCAGGTACCCGGGCCTATTAGGAGCTTCACACGCTTATTGTCAGTATAGAACAGACGAAGGACTGAGACGTCACAGAAGAGTTCATTCAACTCCTCTATTCATTCACTCACCTCCGGCTGAGAACCATAACGGCTTACATCCGTCGACCTTGGGCAGCCACATCTTGTTGACTGAATCCCAAGTGCTCGAGTCAGCGAGAATGGCTCAGTCCCAGTTATCAGGAGAACCAGGCCATTCTGCGATGCCAGGGGTCATATAAACGCCCCTTCCCAGCTGCTCAGAGTTTTCAGTTGAATCCCATACCAGCGTATGACCAGCCTTTGCGTAAATTTGTGCTTGCTCCTATCACATGAATGTCAGTAAAATGACATCTGCTGAAGAGTTTTGATTTCACGGCTTGGATTAACCACAACAGAGAAAATCATTGAATGAAACCTCTATATCGGAAATCATCACGTACTGGATCGATGGTTCTGTAACCAACAAGGACACTTGCTCCACGCCTTTCCACTGAAAAGGCTGTGATAGATACGATGAATGTTAAAGCAACCCAGAGCTTTGCGCTTGGAAACATTGTCGTGTGGCGAGCAGGCGAAAGAATAGTAACTGAAGGATAGAGAGAAATAAAAGAATGGAAAGACAGCTTGGGACGAGTATACGTGAATTGATAAAGATACCCAGGATAGGTGGTTTGTATACAAAACTCGTTTTGAAAAGGATAATCAAGATCGTCGATCTTATATTTTCTCTATATACCTGCAACTGGAGGAATCCTGAGACTGAACTGGCTTGAGCTTTAGGGTTTATTAAACACTTGAGTAACTGTCACATTGGAAGGTTAGACCACGAAATTGATTGCCAGATGAAACTAAAATAGACACATGGGAAAACAGTTATTTATTGGCGTAACGTGACAAAATTAAATCACGCATGTGTAAGGAAATTTATAGCTATATCAGCTGGATAGTTAGAGATGTCGTAACTAGTTACCCTTCCCTCCGAAGAAGCTTTTGGCTCACATATGCCATATCTTATATCTTGAGTGCGTAAAACAATTTTCGAGAAACTGAGTGAGAATTTCGACTCAAACAACGGTGGTATTATTAAGAAGGAGTCAAGAACAAACGATTCGGAGACACAATGCGGCCAGCAGCATCCGCATAAAAATGATCGTGCTACATATTCAAGAACACGAGACGGAAACCTACAGAGGTAGAGTTAATTACTCTGAGACACAAGAGTACTTTGAACTTACACTGTTTCTTCATTTGTACTTATATCAACTTTAAAAAGCCTAGGGGATACCGTTTGGAGCAGCAACTCTACTCCGAGATCAAGATTCATTATATGTCCACACATCCTTACTTGATTTAAGAAAGTCACTCCATACTTTTCCTCTTCCTTTCATCACACGTTCATTAAATTATACTGGATGTTATTTTATGCTCTCTTGGAGAAACTATCGTCGTAGACTGATTCTCCGTTTCTTTTCCAATCTACAGCAAACAACGGCAGTAATACTACGCAACTATATGATTCAGCAACTAGCATCAGATACATCATTCATTCCCTTGAAATCCAAGTCTGAGATCAATTCTAGACTTCTCTTTCTACTCCTTGAAAGTATCTCGCTATGTTGTACATAGCGCCTCATTTATGGGTCGTGACACTTCTTTGCTCCATCGGAGCAGCAACTACGACGTCGCCTATCTACTCAAACACAACATCCATTTCTTCCCTCAGCCGCACTGTTGGAATTAATGCCACCTCTTCAAAAGCGGTTGTGGTTAGTGGGTGGAGCTCTGCCACTTCTAGCTACCAACCATCGAAAAATGGCACAACGACTGTCTTCGTTCCTTCGCCGAGCTCCTTTCCATTGGCCTTGTCAGCTAGTTCTCAGCTCCCAAGTTTATCTTCTCTAGGAGATGGATCGGCCTCGGTAACTATGTCTTATACAACGCCATCCCAGCTGGTCTCGCCTTCCTTGCAGTCTCTTCCCACTTCGGCAAATTCTGCTACATGGAGTTTAAATACGAGCGAAACTACTCAAATCTCAACTATTCCGCCCTCTGATATCGCACCTCTTTCACCACAGAGCCCCGTTTCAGCGGGCGTGTCAGCTAGTCATCAACCCTCCACTATATCCTATTCAGTAACTAGATCAGCCTCCTTGACTACGTGTTCAGTTCAGTCGTCGCCGCCTTTCGTGCAGTCTTCTCCCACTTCAGTAAAATGGACTACATCAACAATAACAACGGATCGAGCTACTCAAATCTCAACTATTCTACCATTTGCTATCACGTCGCTTTCAACTCTGGATATAGACTGGAGTACAATAACACCGACCACTACAACTGGAGTTACAAAGGCAACTCATAACCCTGATGGATGGCCGATCATTCCCGGTTTACATTGTTGGTTCTGTCCTCAAAATAGAGAGATTAGCGACATTGGTTTTGTTCTTCCAGGGATTAGAGGCCCTGGCATCCTGCCTCCTCCCTCACCCGGAGAACTACCGCCTTCGGGATTTTCATCATTTATGCCACCAATCACGTTGGATACGGCCGGGGATCCTTCTTATGATTCAACAGAGCCCACCGGCCAACCTTCCGATTCTCCATCCACAACAAGTGCGAAATACTCGTCGAGCTCCTGTACCCGCACTACAACTGGATATGATCTTTACGTTACCTGCACATCAGCCACAGGTTCGCCTGTTTCAGCGAGCTGTCAAACATCGACTGTCACAACGACGGGATGTGATATAGAAACGACGGCTTCAACAACAACAGTTGATGCTTGCCCTCTGAGCGTATTAGCGAGTATCAGCGCGGACTACCTTAGTGAAGCTGCTGCTGCTGGAACGGTCGTTTCAGGAACAACATACCCGTTGGCTCTATGGCCTACAGCGGTTTCAGTCTCGTTTGCTCTTAACTTTTCGACCTCTGCGGGCTTATCTAATTCTTCAAGCTACTCGGCATCAAGTACACCACCTAATTTATTGACCTCGTCGTCTGGGAGTTTACCATTCCGCGCCCCGAGTGTAACGCCCACCTTAACGACCACAACATCTCATACGACTTCATCTGAATCATTCACTAACACGGCATTCAGTGTCCAATCTACGTTATTGACCTCGTCTTCTAGAAGATTAGCCTCTAGCACTGCGATAAATACACCAACTTTAACCTCCACAACGTCTCTGACAACTGCAGCCCCCCTGGTTTGCTCCGAAAGAAACAATAAATTGATGGGTGTGGACAACACGCCATCTGCATGGTGTTTCTGCGGCCGACGTGGACCGTTCTCGACTATATCTGGCTCGACGACATCGTACTGTGCCTTCCCGGTGCTACCAACTCAGACAATCTCACTTACTTCTCACTCCACGTCAATCTATACTGGTTGTCTAGTCACGACGTATATTATCCCAAATCGATGATAGCTTCTGTAACTCATACTGACTTTCTTTTCCTTAGCACAATGTACAGCCCAAGTCCGTCTGCCAACCCTACGCCAGACGTGTACTGCCAATGCGGTAATGTCCAGGCTGGAATCGGTACTACTACCGTAGGTAGTAATGTGGTCGTCGGATGCGAGCTTCCAACTTGGGTGATACTGTCTACAATCTCTACAATTGCACCCAAAACGACGAGTACGACGACTTCAAAACCCGCCTATCAGACAGGGGTTTGTAACGTGCACATCACCGAGGCCTCTAACGACTACGATGAACCTCTACACGTTCAACTTAACATCAGTGACGGAGGAGGCTCCTTACTTACTAGCCAAAACTTCAGGATAGACTGGGGAGAATCCGTCTCCATACCGGCGACAGACAGCAAACTGCCATACGCCATCGACGTTGGATTTTTGAAAAAACCGCCCGCTATACCACTATCACCCGGTATAGATTGGGAGGACTGGATTGTCAGTCTTGCTGCTGGGCCTACTTCTTGGAATGATACAGATACCAAGAGTAGTGCTTTACCATACTGCAATGTCGGCGCTTGGGATAATAATAATTTCTGGGAATATATCGGACTAGAGCCCTCACATACACCAGTAAGAACCCGTGGACGTCCACATGGAAGTCACGAATGTCAATTTGGTGCACTAACAAATTCAAATATAGAACCGTCAAATGGACTGCCATTGGAATTGTTAGACAGGCGAAAATTAGCCCTAAGAAATGGCCCACAAGGCTGAAGCTCCACCCAGCGTTGAACTATTCCGAAAGAGGAAGGCGCCACAAGGGCGTATGTACATTGTACATTATACTGAGTGGATAGTGAATGCATCATTAATAATATAGCTAGTACAATTGACATAGAGTTCTGAAGTAAGCATTTTCTTTCGTAGAAAAATTACGCAATATTGCATTGTATGCCTTACAACTGGATTCGGAGTACCCGGGTAACCATTCTATGGTTGAGTGATTGCCTGAACAGTAAATATGACCCCCAAAAAGTGGCAATGTAGTTGCATACCTAATCAGCTGAGCAAAATAGCCTATAACTTAAGTACTTAGTTAACTAGACCAATACGCAAGCTCTTGTGCCCCAGTCCAGGCACTGTAGGAAATCCACGATGTCACAGTACTGAATACTGGGATCTGTAGGGGGGGTGGCTAAAAGATCTAATAGCTCCTAGGACATATAAGGAAGGACGCGTCTCTCGTATATAAAAAGGGACACTTAGTAAGGCAGCTGACGTGCGGAGATATATGGCATAAGCGGGGTGATTTTGTCCCGAACCTAGCTCTGCCTAATTCTGCAATGTTACGAGAGGTATGTACCTGACAACGGAGTTGGAGTACTGTATGATTAACCCCTCACAGTCATAGAAAATGCGTTTCAGAAAGCGGAAAGATACACACTGGGCCCATGAAGAAATCAATATCTCGGATTTCGAAGAGGAAATTAGAGAATTCATTATGCGAGAACGCGCAATCCACTACCTAGCTGCTCCTGGACTAAATACATCATGGAGTTTACTGTCGACATTCCAGGTCTCAAGAATAATCTCAGATTTACACTCACTGAATATCCTCGCATAGACTCAACACATGGCGGAGTTTGGCAGTCAGCTTTGGCTAGCTTATAAGAAGCCCGATGAACCCGGCCTTACCAAACTGATCGGAACACGTCCTAACAAGACTTGTGATACAGAAGACACTGATAAAGTCTTTGCAATATTATCTGTTCGCATACGCCCTGACCTCAACTTCGCAAATCTCGTCACACTCCCGTTGTCGCAAACTGCAGTGAATGTCTACATTGCGAATATTGACGGCTGTTGATCAGTCAACCGGTCTTATGTCACTGGCAGCGGGCATGAAGTTAAAAACCGAGAAGTCCAAAATCAATGCACTTTAGGGCTACATCTTGCCTTCATTACGTTGACCCCCCACTGATAAAAAAAATCGTCCAATCACCCATGAAAATGGCAGGCAATAATGATCAGCTACCCGACCACGCCTTTATCACTAGGGGTCATGCATTTGCCATCGACGACATTTACGGGCAACGTGCTCTACCGGAGTTCTTCACGGCCAAGAAATCTTTATCTTTGTCGTGGAAAGACCAAACATGCGAAGTTACCCTGGACAGGATGGAGTGCTATCGCCGCGTAGAAGATCAGATAGAGGAATATTCAACACTCCCAACACACGTCCCATGGATTAAGGTTCAAATGACTGGCCTCACCAAAAAAAAATAAAATTTGTTTTCAGCAAATTTGAATTAGTTGCGCTATTCAATGAGCAAAAGCTGAGGAAACACAATATAAATACTTTGTCACAGAGAGAGATGCATCCCGCCGTTGGTATTGGCTGCAGTTCAAAGTCAAAAACGAATTTTTGCTTGGAGTCATCGAGAAAGGTCCAGGCATGATGCTGGGCAAGAGTCCAGTCACGGATCTCGGGGCCCATCAAATAGAATCCAGATGCCCCTCCAACCCATTTAAGTCGTTTGTCGTCCCAGATGCAGACACCGAGGCGATCTATAAATTGACCATCATCGCCCGGTTTCAAATCTAAATGACCCGAATAAAAGACTTCTGGGAGTTTAAGCCTTCTTTTCTTGAAAAAAATCAAGGAATGACGTCCGCGGAGGCCTCCGTCAACCGACTTTCGTTCTTGAAATCTCCAACATGGGTTCTCTTTAAAAACAGTAGTAAACACCCACTTCTCAAGCCCGAATTTAGAAGATTGGCGACTCGTAAATGGAGTAAATAAGCGCGAAGAATCATGGAGAAAGCTCAAGAAATATCGAGTAGCGCCTAGTACACACACTTCATCTCTTCAACTAGAATTGTCTGAACAAGGCTTCCACGAATATGGTCGAAAATATGGATCGATGCGCTGAATTGTTGCCCTGTATTTAGAAAATTCATAGTCATCTACCCTCAAATCGGGACAGACCTCCTGAATATTCCAATAAATAATTAGATTTCAATATGCCCGTGTAATTCGCGTCTTTTCACTCCTGAATAAAGACCACCATGCAACGGCCTGGAAATCAACACCAGTTTTAAAAGACTTTTTAATAGAGTAATTATTATGAATCTATATGTCCATGTTATTAATAGCATAAGCCTTAGACCTTTTAATAAGGTAATCTTGAATATCTATAGTAGGCAGAATGGGCCATAAAACCTCATAGATGTTATGAAGAAGAGAAACGAAACCTATATGTTGAAGTATCTCTATACAGTATACCATTAACACCAGATAGTGAGGACCTAACATTCCTTTCATAAACACGTTAGATACTAGAGATGTTGAAAGAACTTCCTTTGGGAGAGTTTTGTACCCACAGACTAAGCTTTAAAATTCAATGATTATAACTTTAAAAATATGCTTAGAATAGCAACCATACGAGCTTCATGCTTCAACTCTAGAATTCAGCGCTCTATTGAAGCATTCAAAATATAAGATGAGTCAGTGTTAAAAGCTGCACTTGCATTCCTAAAAGTCGTATTTTATATAGACTATATTTATACAACGGCACTGCTGTCAGTCTCCTTTCATGACTGCTTTGTATATATCTATTCAGCGTTGCATCTGCTACTGTTCATGTGCCTGTTTTATAGGCAAGAAATGGTCCCTCTTTTCACATGCGTGATGAGGTATGCCGTGTCAATAACATGCACTAATCACTGTTTGAGCTCTGACCAGACTCTAAAGACCTATTCTATCACTCAGCTTAATTAGATTGGAATCTTGTTCTTTGTGTCTGGATCGTTCAAATCGGTATTCTCCTTTAGCATTGAAAGCATTAGTAGACATAGGTGTAATTACAAAACTAAGATCCCTGGTTAATAGGTAATACTGATAGTCAATGTTTAACTATTAGCTGCGAAAGGCAACATGGCTAAAATTGTCGTAAGTTTCAGACATACCAATACACAGTTCTAAAATCAATATTAAAATATAGCTAAAAGCGATCACAATCTGACATAGGAAAGAAGAAGCTACGTAAATTCCCCCCGAATTTTAACCCAGCTTTGTCCTGGGCCTCCTCCACTCTCCTACATGCATATGCTCTATGATGTGATAGCCCAAGCCTCATCTCCATTCCACCCATAACCTACCGATGAAAGAGATAGAATTTAAGCGGCAGCGACAGCGGCACTTTCCACAAAGAGACGCTCCCTCTTCATGAGGAAACTCAAGACAAAGACAAGTGCCCCAGCGGTAATCTCAAGAGCATATGTCTGCCTGATTGACTCCACGATTGCTGTCAAGACTTCCTGGTCCACACCTGCGCCCAACGAATCCAAGAAAGTCCCCTTAACACCCGTCATAGCTAGTTGTATTTCTTGCTTGGAAACGTTAGGCAGAATTTGTGCAATTCGTGTCTCGCTTCCGTTCAGGTACAGACTATTGGCAATGGTCATGGCAATAGTGATACCGGCGAATTGGGCAAGAGTTATAAAACCGACTGCCGCGGGGACGCGCGATGGGGTAACGACAGCTTGAGCGACGGAGAAGGATGCTTGGATGAATAGTCCGACACCAAGACCGGTAATGGCAGTGTATCCATAGACATGAGCCGTGGAAGTGTTCAGTCCAACAGTGTACATCAAGGCACCACCAATCAGTGTTAGGGCACCACCAGCAGTGTACCAAGGCATATAGAGACCCCATTTCGCGAGAAGGGCACCGTTGGTGAAAATAGTAACCACCATGATAATGATAAAAGGTAGCAAGCGCACACCAGCTTCCAGTGCAGCGTCATTTCGTGTAAACTGGAAGAAAATGGGAATCATGTATATGGGAATAAAAGCAGCGGCTCCGGCAGCGGCAGTGGCGCTGAACAGAATCAAAACGGTACGGGAGCCGAAGAACTCCACCGGAATGATGCGGCGTTCAACATCGGTCCCAATCGTCCAAACTTGCTGTATGCCGAGGATGATGAATAGGACACCAGAGCAGACGAAGAGGCCAATAACGGGGCCCGAGTTCCATGGGTAGGTCAAGCCACCCCAAGAGATGGCCATAATGCCTGTAGTCAAAGCTGCGATGGAGAGGAATGATCCGATAAAGTCGAGTTCTTTAATGCGGTCTTTGATAGACACTCCAGGGCGTGGGTCCCTGTTGGGAAGGAGCAAGAAATAGACAGGAGCAGCACATGCGCCGATGCACAAATTGATATAAAACGCCCATCTCCAACCGGCCGAAGAGTCGCTGAAAGCTCCTCCAATGATGGGACCGAGAACAATGCCAACACCCCATGTGAGACCAGTACCTCCAATGTATAATGGACGCTCTGCTATCGTGGTTGTAGTAGCAAGAAGAGTCATCACACCGACGTATAAACCTGATCCGCTAACACCGCACAGTGCTCGACCGACAATCATAACCTGGATTGACGGTGCCGCACCACATATAGCCGAACCAACTTCAAACACAAAAACATTGAGGAGGTAAGTCCATTTCGCGTTAAACTGTCCATAAATCCTACCCCATACCAAGTTTGTTGCAGTGGCACCAAGGAGGAAAGCAACACTCAGCCAAGTCATCTTGTCCACATTGCCAAAGTCAGCTATGATGACTGGCTGGATATCAGCGACGACCGTATTGTCAAGTGCATAGTAGAAGATGGAAGAAAGAATGGCGGTGACTGCCAAAAACCATTTCCAGCCGTGGATGTCTCGAGGGGGCGCCTGTGCTTCTGGTTCCTCTTTAATGTTGTTTTCTTCGTCAGATGTTCGCTGGCTGTCCAAAACTTGGCTCTCTTTTTGGGCGTCGATGTTCACTTCGGCAGTGGACAATTCGGTGCTGCTTGACCTATCCGCAGACTCTTTCTCTAGGACTGGAGCCGCCATGGCGATGGGTTGGTCCGTACGACGTGGACGTTAGTTGTTGAAGCCGTATGGGAAACCGATCTAGTCACACAAAGTATTGATTAGCAACCACCAAAACAAATATCAAGGCAAATCTGGGCCGCAAAGAACGAACATTGAATCTCGAATGTAGCAAACGTGTGGGGTTAATGTACTCGTGATCCAAACCTTGGAAGTTGCGATGGTTTTAATGTGTTGTTGTAATTATCGCTGTTGGGTGGTTTTGTTAAGTGCGAAAATCATTGTGACGATGGCCGGAAGTATATATTTATAAAAACCTTGGAAGGTGCAGGTGCGCAATTTTTAGCCGAACACTCATCTAAGGGACGGAAACATTCAAAAGCCTTTACCAAGCACCTTTTTGTTCTTTTTCACCAAGGTTCTCTTACTGCATGTAGTAAGAACTACTCTTCAGCATTTGTCATCCTTTGCCTACAATGCAACACCGAATCGGAACAATGGAGCCAGCCATTATAACAGATGATCTGCCCCTGGCCGTGGCCCCTAATGCAGTAAGCAGTCCAATTTAGATGTCTTAGGAAAAGCGAGAGGACATCCGGAGACTTTTCTGTATGGAGATGATGAGTAATGAGAAGAATGTTAGTGATGCTATTCTATGTCGGAACCGTCTACCGTGGTCGATGCCGTGATTGGCAGCCAATAAGAGATTATTCTATTATAGACGCCGTAAATCTTAAGCTGTGCTCGTGATTAGAAATGGAGGCAGGAGCCACTGTTGTTGATCTCCGGAGACATTTGGAGATGGCGGCGGGGCGATGTTAGCCCGGGAGGAAACTTTCTGATTGGCTAAGTGGAAGCCCCACTCGGAAACCCCTGGGCCCTGGCTGACATAAACGTAACCCTAACTAATAGTTAACGTATTCCACGGGTCAACCGCCCACCCGGCTCAACCGCCCACCTCTGTATTGCATACTAAAAGGCCATTTTTCATGCCTTAATATCTTAACAAAATTATATGTAAACTATAACTTAAAATTGAATATAAGATTATCTAAAGTTACAATAATATATAGTACAGTTTCTGAAAAAATTATATTTAAAATTAAATAAAAATACCAAAAATACACTGTATTTTTTTGTAATTTATGTAATTTTATATAATTTTATATAATATCTAATAAATTAAAACT
>WTTZ01000184.1:0-27712 GCA_011750695.1 Penicillium sp. OUCMDZ-019
GATGTATAATTTCTATTTCCTAATTGGGCTAGAGAAGTGTGGATGTATAAAATGGGGGTGTGCACGTATATAATCCCGATAATTATGAGCGTGCTCACCATTAAGCGCCCTCATGCTTGTCTCGGCTCAAGTTAGTAGACCATTTTCAGTGGCATGCATGGAAGAAACCCAACTCATGTACAATGGGTGTAGTATTAACTGTTAAGACTATTTTTCCAGCCCTCACCTTCTTTTCTACTTTCGTGGCAGTCAATAACCGCCGAAGACCCTGTTAGCTGCATTTGACGTTGCTCCATCCACTTAGCTTCGTCGTTCGGGGGTGTGTCTGCCTGTCACCATCGAACTGCTAGCAACTCACTAGGGGCCTGGAGGGGCCACTTGACCCGTTGATCGACCAGCTTGATAGGCCCAGGGAGGGTATGAGGCGCATCTGGCTGACGCAAGTTGAACGAGACTTATCTACCACCTTGATTATTCGTTGAGTGCGAACAAGGGACCACTCGGTGAACACATTCTCGTCGTTTTCTATGTACTTAAGAGAAAAATAATGTTTTTGCAACTCAAAAAGGGTTTGAACGACTCTTGCGGCGCCACGTCGCTTGGATTAGACGCCGACGCTTTTTACAGACTATTCTACAATCCGTATAAAGTGAGATGATCAACAGTAAGCATTATAACTAGTAAATAATGGACTCATCAACTATTAACCGGGGGACTTTCTCCGCCGGTACGGAGTACTAAGTCTCGCACTGTCTCGCATGCTAAAGGCCCTACAGCCTAGGCGTAGATCCCGCAACCGTTTCCGCCCAACAACAAGTAAAAAGACGCCTTGGGGGCTTACGGCTTGGCTTGCGGGGAGGATCTCAATGGTATGATTATCTTTTCATTGACGTGCAAACTTACTCCGTACTAGGAAAAAGTAACAGTTTCCCGGCCCCCATCGACCAATCTCATCCAGATCACCGCTCGTTGTGCCGATAATGCAGCTGATAGAAATGGGCCAGACCAGCAGACCAATCGAGAATATTCATCGGCCTTGGCCCGGCGATTAACAGGCCATGTCATTGGCGTCGACGGTGTCACAGTCGCGGTTGTGCCGGCCCCGTTGTTCCATGGTGGTAGCAACACATGCATAGCATTACTGATGCATACGTACCTTCAAGTCTTGGCACGATGGAGACTCGTGTAGAGGCGTAGGCTAGTAAGGAAAGACATTTGTTATTTTCTGACGACTAAATACCAAACGACGCAATCTAGTCATTCGTCTGCTTGCCCTTGACTCGAACGAACCCCCGCCAGCAACCCTGGCTGTCCGTAATGTACCGTACCATGGGTTGCCTTAGCCCTTAAACGAAGACAAAGAACGAGCCGCTGAATAGATTAACCCGAAAATCCAGTTATGGCCATATCCTGGCTGAGAAGCCACAAAGGAAGCTTGTTCTTGTCTCTCATACAGCATCATTGGCTGACGGGGTGTCCTGGGACAGCTGAATGAGTGATCACTAGGCATAAAAATCAAAGAAATGGGTAACCTAGGCCCGGTCTAATCAGGATATACCAGAGACTGTGTAAATTACCTCGTCTGCCCCCGTCCCCTCCTCTTCTCCCCGTAGAGTTAGAACGGAAATAATGGGATTTTATTTGCCATTGACCCATTCTGTGTGATCTGTGACCAGGCTATTGTCCACTTTATTTCGGCTTAAAAAGTAAAGTTGTTTAAACTACGTCGAGATGATCCACTTCGCCTACGCGCCTCGCCTCAAAAGAGTAGTTGTAGTTGACTGCGCCGCAAAACAATGCAGACACAAAAAAAAAAACAGTTAGGCAACCCCCCTCTCCATCACGCAAATCATTCTCTCTTTTTGCCTGACCAACCGCCGTACTAAGCAACACTACTGCTGGCTTTTCCTCATCTGATATCCTGTCAATCACCGTCGCGGTCCCGACAGTTTGGTACAGGAGGGTGGCCCTCTTGTTCTTCGTGGCCTTTCCCCTCCTCTTCATCCTACTTGTTGTCTTTCCTGCCGATGCTCCGCTGCGAGAGGGGGAAAACAATAAAATGAAGCAGATATCCTTTTCTTCATCTTCTCCATCTGAATCTCCCCGAGTTCCACTCGATCTCTACTGCCTTGTGCCGAGTCACTCTTTGCCTCTCTAGCACAGAGGCAGAGCTGCGACGACGTCTCTTCTTTGGGGGTTGGAAGAAGAACTTTCTCTCACCTCTAACTAGCATCTAGACTTTTATCTAGATGACTGACATCTAATCATCCATCCCTGTGTATGAAAGATACCATTTGATCACATTCGGCGGCGTTTGTCTTATTTTCAACTCTTTTTTTGCGCATTTTTTCATATTCCCTTGATTTTATTTTTATTTCTTTTTCTTCGCCTTCATTCCGACTGCTTGAATTGAACCTGAGAAATCTTTTGTATCAGCCCAAGCCCAATATCAGCGCGCACATGCTCAAAACCTATTAAGCCGAGACATGTGCCTTGCCGGCTTCCTACCGGTCAGAATGGATATTTTTCGATGGAGGAAAAAGAAGGAAGTCTCATCCAACATGGACGACCGCTTCGGGGACCCATCGATATCTGCGCCCACCCAAGGGTCGTGGAATGAGATGCCTCCTCTTCGGCCCGTGAAAACGGACTATCCGCAATCAGAAAAAGTCGGCCGATTAAAGTCCTTCTTGCGTTCGCAGACGGTTGATTCACAGGATTATCCTATCATTACCGAAAATACCAATTTCCCGCGACACCCGATGGTAGACATGCAAAACCACCAACGATCTGTTTCGGTGGACAGAATCCAGGGGCGACTGGAGAAGCAAAGAACCAACAACGGCAGCAGCAACGGCACTACTAGCAGGCCACGCTTAGCATCAAGCCCGCAAATACATAGAGCATCATATGACTCGCTGTCAGACTCTGATGACTCTGATGAAGACGAACGAGAACATAGCGGCCGTGAGAGAGACTCAGTGCACAGACGAGACAGACGAGACTCGGTGCGACACTACACCACGACGCGAAGTCGCTCACAAGAAGACCACTGGCAAGTGCAACAACAGCACAAAACTCCTCGACGAAATACCCAACACAAATCCCCTCCCCTATCTTCAACCGCAATTATGCGACGATACAGCTCTCAGAGCGAGTCCGCACGCACATATACCTCGACACCTTCGACGGCTAGCTTCAGCTCGAAACACACGAGCATCACAACGCCTGGATTGCATGTGTTTTCCGGGTCTGCAATCCCACCTCTACTGAAAGAGGAAGAATACTATCCGGGCTTTAATGAACACACTCCTCCTCCCCTTCCTACTGCGTCCCTTCGTAATAGCAGGGCCGGTTCTTCAACTCGTCACGCCTCACCTTCGCCTTCTCCCCCTACTGCCTCCCATAGCTCCTCTCGTGGGCACTCGCGCGGTGCACGCTCCAACAAACGACAACAGTCAGCTCCAATGGGCCCGCAAGAGCTGGTGCCATCCAATGATGAATTATGGGGGTATTGATCACCACCTGGGAAATTTTAATCTGGACTAGTATGGGACGTCATGTTGAATCAATGATGTATCTCAGTTTTCTCGAATATTTCCTTTTCTTTGTCATTATTCTACTACCATGTCCTTTCCTTTCTTCAGACACCACCTACTCTTCTATATACGTACTTTCGATTTTCCTTAAACATCCTTGTTAGAAACCAAGAACGTCTCTCTCTCTCTCTATATAATGAAAACATTGAAATTATTATTACGTATTTAGGTATCTGTTCTAGATTTTCTTCATCTGCCGAATTTATAGGTTTCTTCAACATATGGATAGTATCTCAGTAACTGCGAGGTACCCGGACGGGTATGCAGCAAAGGCTCCATATCAGATAACCATACCATTGACCACAACTCCAGCCCTGTGCTACGGTAACAACCAGACCATCAGACGGTCAGAGAGTCAGAAACCGGACCCTTTTTGGCTCCGACGATTTTCAACGCTATTTGGAAGACTTGCAGGAACGCAGCCCATCCGGCAAGCTATCTACCAGCTAGCGGCGTGACTGACTCAGTAATTGATTAATTTATATTAACCAGCGCCTCTGGTAGGCGGCAGACTAGCAAGCTATCAGAGCTACCCCGCTACCAGACGCAATATGAGTGTCTCTGAACAGGATCGATGTCGATGTTGATGTTGCATCTGCCGCGCTAAGCCCAACTGGGGCTTTTAGGGTTCCGATTGGCCGAGCGGCCCGAACGGCACATGATCTTCGCCTGCCACTTCCCCTCCTTCTTGCCCGACTTAGTCTTCCCCTTAGCTTCCTCCCTCGCTGCGAATCACCGCCTGCAGATGCGCTGCTGCTGCACGTCGTTCATCACAGTCACACTGTGCTTGCCCGCTTCCATCCAATCCTCTGCTCCCATCTCATCCGGATGTACTCTAGACCGCAGTTTCGCTGCGAATCATGGCGGGACTACCCACCGTGCTCTGTGAGCACCGTGTGCAGGCAGCCTATCCGAGGGCTTCTCTAACCGCCCAGATCCAGAGCTAAGCTTCGCATGTCCTACGCCGCAAAGCATCTTCCGGCTCATCAGTCCATGTCTGTGGCTTCCCATTTGCTGCGTGCCGTAGTCCCTTCTGAGAGACCATGCATTGCGCGGTTCGTCCTTTGTTACCTTTTTCTTTTCTTTCTTCTTCCTCGTCTCTTCGCAGCAAACAGGAAAGCGAAAGCCGCGTGAATGGGGACATAGTACGTGATCGGCTTGCGACGACTTGCATTTCAAGCAAATGATATCGAAGCGGTCTTAGTCTGGCACTAATTCCTGGTTCCTCCTCATCACATCGGATATACCATACGGTCCATACCACACCTCTTGACTTCAAAAAGGTGTAGCATCCTTGTTATCCATGTTCGTTCTCTTTATTTTCTTTTGAACTTGGCATGCAGCCTATCGAACCCCTCCTACGGTGCGCTAACATATTCTTTTTCGCTGTCGACTTAAGAAAGAGAAAAGCAGTCGGGTCTTATCTACTTTCCGGGGGAGCTGGTATAAATTACCCGGGCGTACCAATCTCGGACTCTTGTTACGGGATATAAGCTTCATTTATTGCTGGAGAAATTTCCATACCACACAAACCCAATTAATCTTTGGAGAAAAGGGAACATTATACTTTTTAAACTTCATGATGGCGGGGATTCAATGGGCCGTCTTGGGTCTCCTCGCCCTCGCGATGCCCACCGTTAATTCTCTGCGCACTGTCGAGGGCTCGCCATGTACATCGCTCTGTGGCGACACTTCAAACACCACATCGAGCGAGATGTCGTGCCTTGACTCGCAGTACAACACGACACAGACAGGTGAAGATTTCGAGAGTTGTGTCTCGTGTCTACTAGAGAGTGACTTCCAAAATGCTACGAGCGGAGAGACGGATGTAAATTGGGGACTGTGTATGTTTCTTTCTTCGTTGGTCGTTCTCGCACCAGAAAACCAAAACGTTCAATCATCTTGACATATACTAACCTGCTTTTTTGTGTGCAGACAATCTGCGATTTGCGTTCACCTCATGCGTCTACGACTACCCAGTGCCCGTCACTAATGTGTCTACGCCATGCCTGGTCTCGTGCACATCTCTAGGACCAGCGCTCGAGATGCAACTAACGGATCCAGTTGGCGACGATCTTTTTAGTTTCTGCAATTCAACCTTTTTTGCGGACAACGTCGTGACAACGTGCGAGGATTGTTACACGTTGACGTCGGAACAAGCATATCTCACAAATTGTATGTTCTCTTCACTCTCTAGATTCTACCGCAGATTAAAATGGCTTGCTGACACACCTACGATGCGTTTAGTCTTGGAAGCTGTCCGCTACAACTGCCACTTTCCGACTGACGCTGGCTTGGCGTATCCTATCTCTCCCAATCGTATCTTCAACGATACAGAACTACCGAGTACCACCGTCTCCTACGGTGCCACTACCTCGGCTACAGCGACTGGTGAATCGAACGTGAAGAAATATCTCACGGTCATCATTATAATGCCTATTATTGGATTCTTGGCTATCTCGGCCTTGACGGGCCTCTGCTGCTTCTGCCTGATCAAGCGCCGACGCAGGCTCGCGGAAGAACGTCGCAGTGCCCAGCGCAATCGCTGGGCGACTGGAGAATTTACTGCGGCATGGCAACCTGCCTGGAGTATGTATCCTGGCTCCCCGTACCAGCAACAATTTGCAATGGAGAACACGGCTCCCTTGGGCTCGGCTGTTCCAGGAAGGGGGTTTGACGTGGTTGAACATGACGGCAAGACGTACGAGGCGGGCTACTCGACGCAGTACGTCACACCCGTCACTAAGGAACAGCCATTCCAATTTGGTACCGAAATCACAGGACACGATATAAAACAAGCAGAAAGCACTTCTCAAACGCAAGAATTCTATGCAACTTCCGGGTCGCCACATGCATTATAAACGCTTCAAGAATCTAATTCTAAAATACCCGACTAGCTCGTCAATTCCTTTTCGGAAAGATGGAGGACGCAAAGCGGATTACAAAACGAAACGGGAAACCCTTCCTTTCGATATGATACGACGATCTTCATGAACTTGGTTGACTTCAGTACGTTGACTGGTCTGTGGTAGTGGCTGTCTCGGTCGAGGAACACTAGATGTCGTCAAAGACAGTCGAGTGATCCGCCACCGACGGCAGTCACTGTCACCGACAAGTTAGGGTGCTTGAAGTTGACTGTATTCGATATATCTACGTGTCATTCTGATTTGGGGCGTTTTCCTTTCTGTCTGCCTTTGCTGACATCTTTTCTCTTTTGCTCATACCTGGTCAGGGATGATTAGAAGGAATGGAATTCGATGGGAAGTGCCGGACACTTGACGCTCATGATAACTATCTATCAGTCTCTAACATACATACATTACAACTCATTCATTACACATCATCTAATGTATCTAGCGTTCATTATTTTACTGGGAAATGGCGTCTTTGCTTACTGCAATGAATGATTCGAGGCAGTTCCGGTCCATCGGCCGCCTGTATATTTGACTTTTATACCCGTGATATATATTTCGTTACATTAGAAAAACAAATCGGACCTGACATCTAAGATATTGTAACTATTGATTCACCCTATATGTAACCTTGGAAAGGTATGCCCTAAATTCTTTAAATTTCTATTCATATCTAGGTAAAACAGACCAAATATCACCATCATCGTGAGTTAGTATATAAAATGGCGGCTTCGCACCCCGCCTATGTAGCAAATAAGATACAGATGTTCTGTTCTATGGATCGGATAGCAACCAGGCTGGATCAGGCTCGTCGTCCTCATCCTCTGATCGAAAACTTGTGGATTTCACATCATCCGACGTTAAATCTTTCAATAGATCGGCCGGGGGTTCGTCCGCATGTTCATCGTCTTCGCTCGCGAGAGTAATTGTTGGAGGAGGTTGATTGGGCAACGTAGAGGAGTTTGTGACTTTTGTCTCTTCGATTGATCGTGATCGGTCATTGTTATTGTTGTTTTCATTGTCATCGTTGTCTGCAGTCCCAAATATAGGCGGGCTTTCTTTTCCCTCCGCCGGCTGTTCATAATCAAATGCTTGCTTCAATAGGCTTTGTGCTTCTCGGAGAGCTTGCAGCTCTGCACCAATACTGCAAACAAGAAGTCTCCAGTCTTTCTCTTCAGCAACCTCGAGCTTCTCTTCGATCAGGCGAGTTGTAATTTCCAGGTCCGCTATGATCCTCTGGCCTTGTTCTTGTTGATCTGCTGAGTTCTCTACGTCAGATAACATCGACTTCGATAGGATTATGGACTGTTGCATTTCGCCCTTTAACCTCCTTTCGAAGGCTGAGATCTCCTTGACTACACTTTGCCATAGAGGCCCCCCATCATCCAGTGCAACGATTTCTAGATCAACGTTGTGCAGTCTTTCCTTCAATTCTGTTTGTTCAGTTCGCCAGTGATCGCGCGCCATTTCGAGTGTTCGTCGCTTAGGATGCAGTGAGTAGAAAGACGATCTGTCGACATCAGGACGTAAGGGCTGAAGCGGTGGACTCCCTAAATACCGGCGGATTTCGGTGTCCACGATGGACAGGGACTCTTTGTATGACGATAGTTTCGCGTCCACGGAATTCTCTATGCGAGAAACCTCCTGAATGATATGGCGGTGTCTTGCCTTCATATCAGCAAGCTTCAGTTCAAGCTCCTCAATCTCCTGTTCCAGACTCTTTGCTTCTCCTTTCAACTCGCGTGCTCTTTTGCCCTCGTGATCATTCTCCATGTCCGATATCGTTTTCTCGAGGCGTTCCTTTTTGTTCGCAAACGTATCGACTTCTGCAATGCTGTCTTGTCTCTGCTGGATCCGACTTTGGATGAGGCGTCTTTCTTCCTCCCTCAGACTAAGAAGGTCGCTCATTGACCTTAGTATGCCCTTTCGTGCAGCACGCAACCCTGTCTTTTTTCTCGGCGGCTGCCGAACAGGTATTGTGCGAACACCTCTCTCCGGGCTACCTATAGCAGATATCGGGGTATTGGAGCTCTTATTCGAGGTGATATCGCTATTCGCATGGCCCGGAGACCGCATGCTGGCAAGCAATCCATCGCTTTGGGCGTCCAACAAGCTTTGTATTTGTCGCTGGAGGTGTCTTGATTGGCGTTCGATGTATATAAACGGATCATCTTGTGACTCCAGAGCTGATCGTATATCTGACAAGGGGATATCGGGGGATTGGAATAACGTGGACATCTTTAAAAGACAGTTTGCTAGTTTGGTTATTTTGGCTGGAACTTCGTTCGTTCACTGCGAAAAGGAAGGCAATCAATTTTCTATGAAAAGGAGAAATATATATCGCCCAGAAAAACAACAATAGAAAGGAAAAGTATTGTTCATAAAACGAATGCCGTAGTCCTCATGACCAGGGGATGCAAGCTGAAGCACATGAGAGAGTAACAGCTAGGAAGGAAGCTTGTGACCCGGCTAGTGATAGGCCCTTATCGGACCGGGAGAGCTGCCCCCGTTGTGAGGAGCTCCATCACGGCACGTGACTTCGCAGGCTGCTTACATCTTTGTCAGCTCCTCCGGCATCTTGACGTGTACCAGACCCTGTCCAGCAGAGAGATCTTCCTTCATCTATCCTACCTTGTTTATTTTCCATCCTTCCCTCTTCTGCAAATTCTGTCAGGACACTTCTAATCTACTAGGTTCTGTCTTTTTCGAGTTTTTATACCTACTTTGCCTCTAGTGCGATCAGGACTACCGGCGACTGCCCATCATCTCCAGTTGCCATCTCCATCGTCTGAAGTAGTACACAACACAATCGGGGTTCACGGAGTGCAAGCTTACAAGCTTTTGTTTCGCGACGAGCTCGACAACAGAAGCTTCAGAGATGGTTGGACTCACATCTGCGTCTGGCCTTGTGGGCTTTCTCTCGGAGCCAGACCCAGAGCTTAAGGTGTTTGCTTTGAAAACACTTGACGCCGAAGTCGATGTGCTGTGGACTGACATCGTCGATGCGATTCCTGAAATGTATGTTTGCACCTTGTACTTTCATTTTTTTATCTTTTCGTTTGTGCTCCGATTTGGCGATGGATGACGAAATGCTAATCCGAAATGATCCTGTGCAGAGAGGCTCTATACGAGGACGAGACATTTCCTGAGCGCGAACTTGCAGCCTTGGTCGCTTCAAAAGTGTACTATCACCTACAAGAATACAATGAGAGCATGGTATTTGCACTTGGTGCTGGAAAGCTATTGAACTTGGACAAAGGCGGCGAATTTGAGCAGACAATCATCTGTAGGTTTTTATTCGTTCGCCCTCTGAACATCAATGATTCTAATCTGACCAATAGCCAAATGTATCGATACATTCATATCGCTATCTGCTAGCCGTCGCCCAGCAGTTGGTGAGACCCCGCTGTCTCTCAACACCGCTTTCCCTTCCTCGAATGACGCCACGAACACGTCCGCTAGCCTAGCATCTCCTATTACGCCATTTTCACAATCCGCCCTCCCTTCCAAGTCACTTTTGTCGCGTGAGGAGGAATCAAGCTCAGATGCGACCTATGCAGGTGGAGAAGAGAGTGCCGCTAAATATGAAGAGACTTCCTTGGTCGTGAGGAGAGGAGTACAGAAGCAACTACAAGGAGTCATTGAGCGGTTATTCGAACAGTGTTTCCGTCAACACAGATACCGTCAGGTTGTCGGAATCGCAATAGAAGCAAAGAACTTGGATGTCCTGCGAACGGCCATCCTTCGTTGCAGTGAGGCTGAGAAGCAACAGGGGGAAACCTCAAGGCACGGCGAGGAATTAATTGAATATGTCCTGGACATTTGCATGGGTGTTATCCAGGAGCGCAGTTTCCGAAATGAGGTTTGTGGCTACTATTTATTGTCCAGTCTCGGGATACCGTGAATGCTAATCAGATGGCTGCTACTGTTAGATCTTGAAACTCATCCTTGAGCTTCTGAATCAGATTCCGTCTCCAGACTATTTCTCTATCGCCAAATGTGTCGTTTACCTTGATGAACATTCTATGGCTACAGACATTCTTCGGCAACTTGTGGACAAGGGCGACGCGAAATCGCTAGCCATTGCATATCAGATTTCATTTGATCTTTACGATAATAGTACACAGGAGTTTCTTAAGAAAGTCATTGGGGAGGTCGCAGAACTCATTCCAGACGAAACTCAAACCGAAGGCTCAAATGAGACTGAAGCTACCGAATCAGACTCTTTGCTGCAGAATCAATCATCTTCCAAGAGCGAGTTATCGAAAGAGGCTCTCGATGCTTTCAAGGCAATTCGCGACATTTTGGACGGCGTTAAGACTATCCAGCTGAACCTCGAATTTCTCTACCGCAGCAACAAGGCTGATGTGTCAATTCTCAACAAAGTGCGAGACAGTCTTGAAGCTAGGAACTCCATTTTCCACAATGCCGTTACGTTTTCCAATGCATTTATGCATGCAGGTACGACGCATGACAAATTCTTCCGTGACAATTTGGAGTGGCTCGGGAAAGCCGTTAACTGGTCGAAATTCACGGCAACTGCTGCTCTCGGTGTAATTCACAGAGGAAATCTCTCGGAGGGCCGAAAGCTTCTTGCTCCTTATCTACCTCGCGAGCACATCTCCGGTGTTGGTAGCACAGGCTCCGTCTACAGCCAAGGTGGATCTCTCTACGCGTATGGTCTGATTTACGCCAATCATGGAGGTGCTGCTGTTGAGCTTATTCGTGACCATTTTAAAAAGGCTACTGAGGAAGTTGTACAACATGGTGGTGCTCTCGGTCTTGGTGTCGCGGGTATGGCAACAGGAGATGAGGGTATTTGGGAAGATCTCAAAAATGTTCTCTACACAGACTCTGCCGTGAATGGTGAGGCAGTCGGGTTAGCTATGGGTCTTGTCATGTTGGGTACCGGTAACATGAAGCTTTTGGAAGAGATGGTTCAATATGCCCATGAGACCCAGCACGAGAAAATTGTGCGGGGCCTTGCATTGGGTATGGCTCTGATCATGTTCGGCCGACAAGAAGCCGCCGACGAACTCATTAACGGCTTGTTGGGTGACCCTGATCCTTATCTCCGTTACGGAGGAATTATGACTGTCGCTTTGGCCTACTGCGGCTCAGGCAGCAACAAGGCGGTTCGCAAGCTTCTCCATGTTGCGGTCAGCGATGTCAACGATGACGTCCGTCGAGTGGCTGTTATGAGTTTGGGATTCATTCTTTTCCGCAAGCATCAGAGCGTGCCTCGTATGGTTGAGTTGTTGTCTGAGTCCTACAACCCGCATGTCCGGTATGGTGCTGCCATGGCCTTGGGTATCTCTTGCGCTGGCACTGGCCTTGATGAGGCTATTGATCTCTTGGAGCCTATGCTTAAAGATCCTACGGATTTCGTGAGACAAGGTGCGCTCATCTCGCTTGCCATGGTGCTTGTTCAGCAAAACGAAGTCATGAACCCTAAGGTTGGGTCCATTCGCAAGACTATGAATAAGATGATTACGGATCGCCACGAGGATGCCATGGCCAAGTTTGGTTGTGCAATTGCTTTGGGTATCATCGATGCCGGTGGTCGCAATTGCACTATCAGCCTGCAGACTCAGACAGGAAATCTTAACATGCCCGGAATTGTGGGTGCTGCTGTCTTTACACAATACTGGTACTGGTTCCCTATGGCACATTTCCTTTCCCTGAGTTTCACGCCGACTGCGGTCATTGGTGTCGATCAATCACTCGAGGTTCCAGTGTTTAAATTCCACAGCAACACACGACCTAGTCTCTTTGACTACCCTCCTGAGCAACAAGTCAAGGCCGACGAGACTCCTGAGAAAGTCAAGACTGCCGTTCTCTCAACAACTAACCAGGCTAAGCGACGCGCGCAACGTCGAGAGAAGGAACAGCAACAACAGCAGCGAGAGAGCATGGATGTTGATCAGACCCCAACAACACCTAAGGTCTCTGGCCAACTTCCCGAGAAGATGGAGACAGAAGAAGGTGCTGCCAAAGAGGGCGAAGAGGGCAAGCCGGCTGACAAGGAGGAAGCTCCTGCGGATGGACAAAAGAAGAAGGTCGAGAAGGAAAAGATTGGATACGAGCTAGAGAACATGTCACGTGTGCTTCCAGCGCAGTTGAAATACTTGACTTTCCCCGACTCCCGATACGAGCCTGTCAAACGCGTAAGTATATTTTTCTCGCTTTTTGCTTCTTACATATGCTAAATTTTATGCTAGCCTACTGGAGGAGTTGTTGTTGTCCTCGACAAGAAACCGGATGAAGAAAAAGAAACCATTGAATTGCGAGCAACCTCGGAGCTTCGCCAGGCCGCCTTCTCAGACGCCCTACAATATTTCCAAGACCGCCTGCAAGCGCAAGGTGTATCCAGCAACGCATTCGCAACACCGCAGCGGGGCGGAGCTGGAGCAGACGCCACTGGAGCTGCACTGGCGGCGGGAGTTCTCACTGCAGTCGATGAAGATGAGGAGGGTGCAGAGGATGCGCCTGTCCCCGATGAATTCGGCTATGAGACGGATAATATGGAGGAATAGAGGGAGGAAGTTGAAGATATGGACTGCCTTAGACGGCTTTCGCGGCTTTCTGGGGGAGGTTGTGGTTGCATAGTCCCTGCATGTATCAGTACTTTTATAACTTAAAGATTTCACACATGTATAAGCGTGGGCTAAGGCCCTTTCATCTACCTTTTCTTTTCTTCCCTTTTTCCTTACAGGCTGCTAGCTACCTAGCTGTCTGTCTGGTGTCTAACAACATGTGAAATAATTATAATGGTTATAACTATAATTTGTCTGATCCTGGAGCAACACACGTGACACCCAGTGCAGCTAAGCTAGGGAGCTTTACTAGCTATTTGCCTAGGTAGAAGTATTTGGCTCGACAAAATAATAAACACGTATAAAATGCAGAGTGCATAAAAGAATGCGAGGAACAATGGGGAACATCTGTCATCAGCCTCGGCACTTTCCGCTCTGGGTTTAGCGCATGACGCAGTTACCGGGGTCCGGCAAAGCTGTTGAGATGCCTCAGGAACTGCCTAGGCAAAGCACAGAATCTGCTGTCAAGCACGCGCTGATACTACCTTGGGAAGTATACCGCTACACATTCCCCCCGCGAAGGATCATTCGCGCTTCTTGCACCGCATGATTATATAATACCTGCTATCCCTAAAGTACTAGTTATCCCCGTTCCTTACCTATGACGCGGGAGCAATTCTTAAGCATGTGAATGCGCCGAAGTCCCCGAATCCGACACAAGAACACATTATTCCTACTCCAGCCCCCTCTCCGTCCTGTCGGTCTTCTATATATATTTTAAGCCTGGTTGTTCCCCGGCTAAGATCTTCTCATCTACTTCATCTCTATTCTGCCCTCTTTGTTCTGCTTTCGCTTCACTTAGCAGTGCTTTCGCTTCGCTTGGCTTTCTTTTTTTGCGGAAGATCTATAGATCCTCGTGACCACAATGTCGCAAACAGTTTCAAAAGAACAAGTGGCTTCGCACAACAAGTCAGATAGCCTGTGGGTTGTCATCGACGAAGATGTCTATGATCTGACAAAATTCCAGGACGATCATCCTGGTAAGTCATGAAATCACACACATTGCTTTGCACTCAATAGAGAATGAGTTGCTGACTTTTCTGTGAACTAGGTGGCAAGAAGAGTATGTTCCTTAATATCCGCGCAAATGTCCATGAGTTTATAGCCTCGGTACTAACATGAAGTTCGCTCGGCATAGTCCTTCAACGTGTTGCCGGCAAGGATGCGTCCAAGCAGTTCTGGAAGTATCACAACGAGGGGATCTTGAAGAAATACAAGGCCCAACTTCAGATTGGCTCACTCGACACCAAAAAGGTTGCCGCTCCTCCCCCGGCTCCTGTTCCTGCGCCTACCCCAGCCAAGGCGAAGGTTGTTGCAGATGTCCAACCAGCCAAGTCGGAGGAGCCGTTGGAGCCTTATGGAAATCTCATTCCATTTGCCGATCCGTCATGGTACCAGGGTGTAAGTTCGCGCTTCAGACTGTTTTTTGGCGAATGTTATATATTGAATGCTAACATGCCGCTGCTTAGCAACACTCCCCATACTACAACGAGACCCACGCTGCTCTTCGAGCAGAAGTCCGGCAATGGGTAGAGTCGGAAATCGAACCATATGTCACAGAATGGGACGAGGGAAAGAAAGTGCCGGATAGCATTTACAAACAGATGGGAGACCGGGGATACCTCGCTGGTCTTCTAGGTGTTCATTTCCCAGCCGAATATACAAAATCGCGTGTCCAGTCGGTGCCAGCAGATAAATGGGACCATTTCCACGAACTTATTGTTACTGATGAGCTGTCACGAGCTGCTAGCGGTGGCTTGGTTTGGAACTTGATTGGCGGCTTTGGTATTGGATGCCCACCGCTGGTTAAGTTTGGCAAGAAACCTCTGTTGGACAGGATCCTGCCAGGCATCTTGGCCGGTGACAAGCGAATTTGCCTTGCCATCACTGAGCCTGATGCCGGTAGTGATGTAGCAAACCTGACCTGTGAAGCCAAACTAAGTGAAGATGGAAATCACTATATCGTCAATGGCGAGAAGAAATGGATCACCAACGGCATATGGTCTGATTACTTCACTGTTGCTGTCCGTACTGGAAAAGAGGGCATGAACGGCGTCAGTGTTCTGCTTGTTGAACGAGACAACGGCGGTGTCAGCACCCGACGAATGGACTGCCAGGGTGTCTGGAGCAGTGGTACTACCTACATTACTTTTGAAGATACAAAGGTTCCCGTTGAAAATTTGATTGGAAAGGAGAACCAGGGATTCAAAGGTAGGTTGATCGCCTAGCATTCTATTATCAAACAGACTAACTTATTCTCCATCAAATAGTTATCATGACAAACTTCAACCACGAGCGAATCGGTATCATTATTCAAAGTCTACGGTTCTCGCGTGTCTGCTACGAGGAATCCGTCAAGTACGCGAATAAGCGCCGGACGTTTGGGAAGAAGCTGATTGACCACCCCGTTATCCGCATGAAGCTTGCAGATATGGCTCGCCAGATCGAGGCTGCGTTCAACTGGCTTGAAAACGTGGTCTACCAAGCACAGTCCATGGAGGAGACCGAGGCCATGCTCAAGATGGGCGGTGCCATTGCTGGTCTCAAGGCCCAGTCGACCAAGACCTTCGAGTTCTGTGCTCGCGAGGCCAGTCAGATTTTCGGTGGCCTCAGCTACAGCCGGGGCGGACAAGGTGGCAAGATTGAGCGTCTCTACCGTGATGTGCGCGCTTATGCTATTCCTGGTGGAAGTGAGGAGATCATGCTTGATCTCAGCATGCGCCAGAGCTTGAAGGTCTACCAGATGTTCGGCATGAAGTTATAGTTCCCTTTGATACCCTTCCTACCCTCAGTATAAGTTTTCTCTTCGCTACCTGTATCTAAATCTGTATATGCATTGGTACTGGCATGTGCTTGGTCCATGGCCTCTATTCTGTTTCTCTTGTTTGGTTGAATAAATGCCTGGCGTCATTATATATTGTTACGCGGTTTGCTAGAGTATGACATGAATTTCACTTCATACACTCCCTAAGCACAAGTCCGTCGTCGTATTGAGCTTTAAGAGGTTTCTCTGCACCGTTGATTTTTCTGCGTACTTTTTATTGATATAAACCAATCAATCACAGGGCAAATGAGCAGTAAAATAATGGGTGCAGATTGAAGAGGCTCGAGGGAATAGGGCGGCCCACACCAGCCACAGCCGCAGTTCGGCGTCTTGAGCTAAAGTAGAAGGAACTATGGACAGCTTGAAATCTTTACCACCTTTTATCTCTCTTCTGCCATTCTCCCACATCCATCTGTCACCGGCTTGTGGCGATATTGTGCTGACCATCGGATGATATTGGCACGCTTGCATCAAAACTGAATGATTCCTTTACCCTCGGAGCAAGCGATCTGATTCTTCAGCCCCCGTCGCTGCGCGCAGCTTGTCCTTGGACAAAGGAACTTGACGCAACTACCTTTTTTTTCTCTCTCGAACTTGTTTCGAACTCCGATTCAAACGAGTCACTTTACATTCGATTTTTCTACGCTACTCCAATTTGGTCGCCGCGACCACCCGACAGTTGCGTTTGATGGTCTTTTAGATTATCATCGATTCGATTCGCCTCGATTTTTGAACTTCTCTTCATTCTCTGTCGTGTTTGAATCCATCTCAAAGGGAAATACTATCACCCGTCGCCTATCGCAACCATGTCGAACAATGTGTTGAACCACGATTTCGGTTCTGACGAGGAAGACGATGACTTCAACCCAGCGCCTGCTGTTGAATCGGACGATGAGAACGATAGACCAAGCAATAGACGAAACAGGGCAAACGAAGACGTCGAAGACGAAGAAGGTGCAGATGAGGGCAAGGCTCGCGACGAAGTAGGCGAGGATGATGAAAGAAACGGACACGAAGGTGAAGATGTCGACGAAGAAGAAGAAGATGAGGGTGACGAGGAAGAAGACGAGGAAGAAGACGAGGAAGAGGACGAGGATGATGAAGACGCCGTCACGGTAAGTCCTATTCTAGCAAAATATATATTGTGTGGCGGCAAATTCTGATTTTTGCATATCAAGGGTCGGCCTAAAAAGCGCAGGAGGCGAGGTGGTGTGAATGCTTTCTTCGAAGAGGAAGCTGGCGTCGACGATGACGACGAAGAAGCAGAGGATGAAGAGGATGACATGGGCGATACATTTGGCGGTGACGCTCATCCAGACGATCTGGATGCTCTGCCTGTGGGCGCTGAGCTGGACGATCGCAGACACAGACAGCTTGATCGTCAACGAGAGCTTGAAGCTCATATGGACGCCGAAAAACAGGCTGCAGCTCTCAAGGAACGATATGGCCGCAACCGCATGGCCGCAACAGATTCGGTGGTTGTTCCCAAGAGACTTCTTTTACCAAGTGTCGACGACCCTAGCATCTGGGGTGTTCGGTGTAAGCCCGGAAAGGAAAGGGATGTCGTGCTCAACATTCAAAAACGAGTCGAGCAGCGACCACCCGGCACCCGCCACGGATTGAAAATTATATCGGCCTTTGAGCGTGGGAAGACTATGACCGGTTATGTCTACGTGGAAGCGAGGAGACAAGCAGAGGTTATGGAGGCACTTGACGGCCTTCTTGATGTCTACCCCAAAACAAAAATGATCCTGGTTCCCGTGAAAGAAATGCCCGATCTTCTACGAGTCAAAAAGTCCGAGGAACTGAATCCAGGCGACTGGGTGCGAATTAAGCGTGGCAAATACCAGGGCGATCTTGCCCAGATCGAAGAAGTCGAGACAAACGGCCTTGAAGTCACTGTTCGTCTTGTTCCCCGTTTGGACTACGGACTTAATGAAGACCACCAGGCACCCGCAGAGGCCAAGAGAAAGAGATTCGGCGCTGCAAATAATACGGCTCCTCGGCCACCCCAACGTCTCTTCAGCGAGGCAGAGGCTAGCAAGAAGCATGGCAGACATCTCGTGGGAACATCTAATTTAAGCGGAAAGTCGTGGAACTATATGGGTGACACTTATGTCGATGGTTTTCTCATTAAGGAGATGAAGATCCAACATCTAATCACGACAGGTGTGAATCCTCGCCTAGAGGAAGTGACCATGTTCGCCCGAGGATCTGAGGATGGCGCTGCAAATCTTGATTTGGCATCTCTGGCGAATACATTAAAGAATGCAGTTGCAGAGGATTCTTACCGCCCTGGAGACCAAGTCGAGGTGTACAAGGGTGAACAACAGGGTATAATCGGCAAGACGATCGCGACTCGCAGTGATATCATTACGCTAGAGGTTACAGAGGGCGATATGAAAGGACAAAGAATAGATGCACCAATCAAAACATTGCGAAAGCGATTCCGTGAAGGTGACCATGTCAAAGTCATCGGCGGCAGCCGTTATCAGGACGAGCTGGGTATGGTGGTTCAGGTCAAGGGCGATAGTGTCACTATACTCAGCGACATGAGCATGGAGGAGATCACTGTATTCAGCAAGGATCTGCGACTCTCGACAGAGTCTGGGGTGGATGGTAAGCTTGGAACGTTTGACGTGCATGACCTTGTTCAGCTTGAGTAAGTCTCCTTCTTCAACAGCTTTTATTAGATACTGACAACTTCACTAGCGCCATTACTGTTGCCTGTATTATTCAAGTCGACCGCGAGTCGTTGCGTGTTATTGACCAAAATGGCTCGGTACGCAATGTTCTACCATCGCGAATAGCGTCTAAAATCGAAAAGCGCAAAGATGCGGTGGCTACAGATCGCAATGGTGCGGAGATCCGGCACGACGACACAGTCCGAGAGATGTATGGAGAACAGCGCAGCGGAGTCATTATGCACATTCATCGATCGTTCCTCTTCCTGCACAATAAGGCCCAGGCTGAGAACACCGGTGTCATCGTTGTTCGCACAACAAATGTTGTCACCGTCTCGGCGAAGGGAGGCCGTGCTACGGGCCCTGATTTGTCACGCATGAATCCTGCTATGATGCAGCGTCCGCCTCAAGGTTCTGCCATGCCCCCTCCACGGGTGGGACGGGATCGGCTCATTGGAAAGACCGTCGGTATCACGAAAGGAAGTTACAAAGGTCTGATTGGTATTGTCAGAGAGACCACGGAGGATCTTGTGCGTGTTGAATTACACACCAAGGGATCGAAAGTCATGGTTCCGCGCACTGGAGTTGTCGTCAAGGAGTATGTCTCATTTCTAATTCTTATTATCAATTCATCTTGCTAACATAGACAGCCCCGTCACTGGTCAAACCGTCGATATGGGTCGTGGTGGTCGGCCTCGTGCGCCCGGGGGACCTGGAGGACCGCCACAACCAGGTTGGTCTGGCTCTCGCACACCAATGGCTGCCATGGATTCGAGGACACCAGCATGGGGTGGATCCCTATCGTCAAGAAGTAAGCCTCTCCCCTGTCAAACTCGCGCTGTTCTTGTATATAAAACCATTACTAACATCTACTCTCACAGCTCCTGCCTGGGGCGGCTCAGCAGCCAGTGGAAGTGGATCACGTACACCAGCCTGGAAAGCCGACGGCTCGCGCACTGCCTATGGCGGCGGAGGCATGGGTGGAGGACGCACCCCGGCCTGGAACAGCGGTGCTCGTACACCATTCGATTCCAGCTCAGGCGGTGGTGGCAGCGGCTTCGATGCATTTGCAGCCGGCTCCCGTACCCCAGCATGGGGCGCAGCAGCAGCAGGAGGCGGTCGCACACCAGCCTGGAACTCCAACAGCTCCTCCTCCAACAACCTCGGCGGCAGCAGATACGACGCACCCACGCCTGGCGGCGACTACTCCGCTCCTACGCCCGGCGCATACCCAACTGCCCCTACACCTGGCGCTTCGGGCTCTGCTGCCACGCCGCGCTGGGCGGATAATGCTCCAACCCCCGGCGCACTCAATGCGCCTACACCTGGTGGTGGCGGCGGCGGCGGTGGAGGACGACATCATCAACAGCCCTACGATGCACCAACTCCGGCTGTTGCTGCTACTCCTGGTGCTACGGACGATAATCCGACTTACTTTGATGATTCGGAGTAGCCATAGTCGTTGCCTTCATATCATACATAGATACATATTCTGTAGTTTCTTTTTTCTTTTCTTCTCCATCTTTTTGTGTGTATGCGCGTCTTCTTTTTGCGTTTCTTTTTTTATAAAGTCGTGTAAAGTTTCTAATCAATGCATCAGATGGAGAATATTAAGATTTATTATTATTATCATTTCCTTCCTTCGAATTCAAAATGTCTTACCTTACGTTCTAGTTGTAACTTTCTCGAAGATCGGATGAAATTATTCGTCTGATACCTACCTAGGTAGGTGGCCTAGAGACAATTTCGAGATACCCCGATGGTCCTGGATTCATTATTACCATCACCTGTCTTTCTTGGTTAGTGGAAACAATGTTTGCTTATGCTCACCATATGTATAGAATAAAGACAATACCGATTAATAGATAGATAAATACAGTAAGGCGCATATCGCACAAACAGACCCGAAGTGGAAGATAAAAACTACCGGTATTATATAAATGGGAAGAGATTCGCCAGGAATGTAAACTTGCGCAGGGAACGGCACAGAAGAGAGAGGAGAAAGGAGAATATAAAAAAAGATATAGATATTAAACAGTAAGCCCACGACGTGAACTGAATTTTTTTGGTCCGGCTGCTTGTTTGTTGTTTTGTATTTGTCCAAGGCTAGCACGGAAAGACAAACACCACATTAAATAAGTAGGATTATTAATGCTCACTTTGTGATATATAATAAAGGAAGAATAAAGGGTGAACAAGTGGTGAAAAAGGCTCATGATGTTTGTTCCCTCTCTAGGCGCAAATTAGTGGCATATCCCAGGAATCGAGATAAAATCGTATTGTGCTCTATAATGAAGTCAAGGAAATTCGTCTCGGCCGGTTGCACTCGGTATAATGTTGTTGTTGTTTTTTTTCGTTTGTTTCTGGGTATTTCATCATTTGGCTGTGTAGAGTAATGCAATTTATGCATTGGGGACAGCTCGAGCAAGGAATCGCACATTGTCCACAAAGCCTTTGATGAGATCTTCGTACTGGTTTCGCCCATTGCCTTCCATGGCAAGCTCTCCTTGTCGTCGTACCTCCGCTGCAGATAATTCAACTTCAAGTTCGTGATCGAAATCAGCACCCTGTAGCAATTCAATCATTAGTCAGTCAATGTGTTTCAAGTATACTCAATACAAATGCAACTCACCTCTGCTGCTGATCCCACTTGAGTGAGGTCAATTTGATAGGCCAAATGGCGATAGCTCATGCGGTCTTTGATTCTCTCACCACCTGTTCTTCCCCGCGCACCGCCGTCGGAAATTGGGAACTGTCGCACATCGCGATCAAAGTTCATCTCAAGATTGACAGAGATACGCCAGTCGACATTCGTGCGAGGACTATAGACGTCCAGATCTGCTAACCGGCATTTGATAATCTTTGCGAGAACCTCGCCGCTTCTCTGGTCTGTGGTCACTCGCACCTTGGGTTTGTGTCGCGGGTTAAGATAATTCTGTATACGTGGTGGTATCTCACTAGGAGGTACTTCATAAAAAGTATCGCGTTCTTTCTTGTGCGCATATGATAAAGGAATCCGGTTGAGTCCAGCCTGTGGCATCGACGCTTTTACGGCTTCATTCAAGAAATTGTTCATCACGCGATGTTGTGCCTGGAAAATAGTTAGAGGGAAGCTTTCGCTTAAGAGTTCAGTTGAATACTTACTAGGCTCATGGAACTTTCAAAGGCAGTACGGTATTCGCCAGTGTTTAGGACGCACTCGGTCATGACTGGTAGACGGAGACGTCCTCCCCTCTCTTTATCCATGATTTGTCCTAATTTGGCTTCAATTTCCAAAATTGCTCCAGAGCCTGTGGCTGAAACTCCTGCGGCTCCCGCAGCAAGGTCCCGTCTGAGAACAACCTCCTTGAAGAGAAAATCGCAAACGACCTTCGTGATTTCTTCATAGGGAATCTTCCCTGAAATCGAGGGCTCCCAGGGTCCCAATAAACCGTACACAGGCTCTGCTGGGGCTGGAGGAAGGGAACGGCCGTTTGGTGGAGTATTACCATTTACCGTCGCCGGCGGCCTAGCAGGAGTCTGCAACGATGTAGCAGATGGTGATGGTGCGGCGGCCTGTACGGATGTCGAACGACGATGAAGAGGGAGTCTAGCTGGAGAGTTTTTTGCAATAGGCGGTCTTGGATTTGGTATTATTGGACCTTTCGCAGTGCCTCTGGGCACTCTGCGAGCGTAAATCGGCGGCTCGTCGTATCTCACTTTCTTGCGTTTGAGCGGTCGTCCCGAGACTTCCGAGACTTCCGAATTTTCGGTTTTAATGGGTTGAAGAGGTGCGGTAGGGGTTTCACGGGATGGCGTTTGTCTCGCCAACGGTGAGCTGCTCATCTGCATCGCTTGGGGGGCGTGAGGGTAAGCTGGCTGGGGGGTGTGCGATGGGAGCTTTGTATGATCTGCGACAGAACTGCTGTGAGAGTGGCTGCCGGAAGGACTGTGACGCCAACGATCGTCGTCAATGCTGCTGCGATGAGGCGTAATGCCTTCTCGATCTTGGGATAGACTTTGGCGTGAGACAATAGTTTTAGGACTAATGCTAACGCTTCTCTCTCTGTCGGATTCTGGTATGAATTGGCTACTATTGAGCCTTTCTCCTTGCCTGGAATCTCTATGTGGTTGTGGGACAGCCTGGTAGTGTTGTAAACTCCCTACTCTCTGTTCAGATCCATGGGGTTCGTGGGAATTCCATAAATTGGATGCCTGGGCGGATATACTTTCTCCAGCAGATGGAGGACGGGCAGATTGGGAAGGGCGATGATATGGACCAGCAGGCGGACCTAATGGCGTTCCAGGCTGGGATCGCTGCGCAGGAGGAGATATCTGTTGTTGAGGCTGGAAGGGCTGTTGGGCATTGACCGGACGAGGACTCTCGCTTGCGTAAGGTTGAGGTGAGTAGCTGTGCGCGGAATGAGGACCGGGCACGTGCTGAGCAGGCTGGGGACCGGGATAGTGATTGAAGTATGATTGTTGCTGCTGAGTTGACGAAGCAGACTGAGGTGTATATGGCGAAGCAAGTGAGGGCTGCGCGAACACGGCAGGACTGGCCGGCGTAGAATCTCGGGGCGCCAGCTGGTACGTGGGAGGAGGGGAGCTTTGCGCATGACTAGAATGGGGTCCTCCGGCCAGTGATGCGGTTGAGTTGTAATGATATGGGGATTGCGTTGAAATGTGCGCTGAGGATGCGCTCGGGGAATGGTGAGGTGGCTGTATCGAGGGTTGAGGCGGGCGCGCGAAATAGCCAGACTGATACGAAGGGCCGGGAGTTAACACTTCAGGTCGTGGAGTGCTAAGCGGTTCTGAGGGATGGCGCGCAGGAGAGTGTTGTGATGGCGGAGGTTGAGGTTTTGCAGCACCGCTGGCATCGGTGTTGATGATGCTGCGCAGGTCCATGGCGAAGGCGACGGGACTGCCAGCCCCAGCAATAGCGCATCAATATCCAGTCGCAGAGTGCAAGCTTCAGTGCTCAATGGTCGATGATCGGCTGTGACATTTCAATGGGCGAGTGTGCTGGTGAGGAGAGAGCGCAGCGTGGCGGTCGAAAGTCGAGTGCGCGTCTTGCGAAGTTTTTGGGAGGTTCGGACGGTTAGACTTCGGCAGGCGCGACCATGTCTGACGTCCGAACAAAGACGGGGCTTCGAGCGCTGGGCCGGTTTGGAAGGATGAGCTGAAGGGGAAAATGCGTTGCCAGAGCCAGCGTTGACGAGATTCACAGTCTGTCTATACAGGCGACGGTTTGGAGTTGCGTACGATGGCAGCCCGACGAGGCACCAATGAGAAGCTTTGCTCCTTTTTGCGCTGCGAGTGAGCTCATTCGAAGGCAATTCTCGCCCCCATTACACACATGGCATTTTACTTGAAGGCTCTGGACCGAACCCCCGGCTCACTCTCTACGTATATATATAAAATATTTCCCATATTCCGACAAAGAACGCGTTCAATGCAGTCAGAAACGGGCGTCAGGAGGCAGCAGCGATGGTCACGTGATGGCCGTGCAAATGCAGCCGCGAGAGTCACGTGAGAGTGATTAGTCATATTCGATGGGGCTACCTGTTTTCGGCTAATCCGCATTGGGCCATTAAAACGGGGTAGACGTATCGACGTTACATACACAATTTCTCTGCTGGACGTCCCATCTCATTCTTGAGTCTTCTATCAAACAACCCACCATGCCGCGCGCCGTCAAAGGTGAGCACCCTACAGCTTAGCTTACTTATGGCAACGTATTAACGGCACAGGCGTTCTGGTCGAATGCGACCCCTCCGTCAAAGCCATCATCCTCAAATACGATGAGGAGAAGCACGACTACATCGTCGAAGACCTGGACGATGACCGCCATCTGGTCATCAAGGAGAGCCAGCTGCAGAATCTGAAGGATCGGCTGGGGCAGGTACGTCTCTTTCCGGTGTGTTGGATGTAGGTGTTGTTGGCTGATGTTAGGGGTAGGAGCTGGATCAGAAGGTTATGCAGCCGGAGGAGTCGGAGTCGGAGTGATCTTTTGACTTGCTCCATCAAGTATAATCCTAGGGATTGTCCAATGTCGGGTCTTTGGCAATGCCATGTTTAAGCTAGCAAGTTTTTGTTCCGCCGGAATCTAGGTTACAGTATGTGAAATCTTCATACAGCTTGCTACGGAGTACATGGCTTGGCAGGCCAGAATGAATAAGACTGTCTTTTATGCAGGCGTTCAAACCGAATCTGCATCGAAATCGGATTCGGTCCCTGGTACGTTGTACATAGCGAACGAACATAGTTACGGAGTAGAGAGTTCTGTATGGCTGTTACAAGGGGCACAGTCTCGACCACGCTAGCGGCCCCACCGGGCGCAGTGCCTGAGTGCCTCAGGCTTAGCTGTCTTTTTCTCGCCTTCCGCATCTGAGTGCTTAGTCTTACTTCTCCGTGCTTCCTCCATCCTCGTCTTGCGACACATCATATGCGACGCCGTTGTACTTGTTAATTCTATGCCCTAATTTGCGCTGCGCTTGCATATATACCTCATCGCCCGCGTTGGCCAAGACCCCTGATCTGGCGCTCCTTAGTGACAGCGTTGACCGCTTGTTACTAACAATAGAAACACCGGGGGACGCTCAACGGCCCTCCGCCATAGGGGCAGCTCCAAACCGATATCTTATGGGCGCATTGGTGCCGGAATGAGATGTTGCTCATATTGTCACAGTTGTACTTATAGTTTTTGCTTGCAATGATCTTTCCCCTTTCTTGTTGAATGGATACCGCCGCGCAGATTAGAGACGCCGTGAGACGCAGGGCGTCTCTCAACACGCCGTCTCATGACATGCCACGAAACCTATCCCTTGAATTTAGCCTTCCGGAGCTCGACAGACAGCAAGATTCTGATCGGCCGTCGACAGGAAACGCGCCTGTGCGAAATGCAGTCGCCGACTCATCCGTGTTACCCTGGACCAAGTCCATTTGGATGCAACAAAACGAAGACTTCCCCGAATATGCCGAACGAGTGGTCTCGCAATTTATGGTCTTCACAGTGCCGAGCTACCTGCAGCATCTCGTCACCGGCGGCGAACCTAACAAACCCAAGAAACTACACGACATCGCCGCGCTCGATGGACTGCGAGGATGGGCTTGTCTCCTCGTGTTCAATTTCCACTTTTTCTTTACATATACATGGCATACGCACATAGGGTGGGGGTTCAATAAAGAGTACTTTGGATGGCATCAGCTGCCTATTATACATATGATCTTCTCGGGCCACATCATGGTCGCCATCTTCTTCGTCATTTCCGGTTATGTCTTGTCCTACCGACCTCTCAAGACCATAAGAAGCGGGTCTTTTGACCAGACCTTCACGGTGCTCTCCTCAGCGACTTTTCGACGTGGCCTGCGTCTCTACATTCCCTCGATTGTCGGCTTGTTTTGCGTGTTTATAGCAATTCGCCTGGGTTTGTACAACTATTCGCGTTGGGTTGTGGACAAGGGCCGAACAGTGACTGGCACCAATGAACAGCACCCGATTATCTTGAGATCAACATACATACAGCTTTGGGACTGGTATTACACGCTGGGCCGGTTGATGAATTTCTGGGACTGGGGTCTTTTCTATAACAACTACAACCCTCACCTATGGACAATCCCTGTCGAATTCCGCAGCTCGATTGTGCTCTTCCTCGTTATCATCGGCATCAGTCGGTTCACAACCAAGATACGCCTGGGCTTGGAGTTTGCGACAATCTGGTTTTGCATGCGATGGGGCCGTTGGGACGTGGTGCTTTTCCTGAGCGGCTTAGTGCTTGCAGAAATCGACCTCATAAATGGGATCTGGAATACTGATACCAACGCTTCCAAACCTGTATCCACGTCTGCCCTGGATCTAGAGAAATCTACCGGAGCCACGCCCATTCAACACTTTGTCCGGCGCCGCCATCGCGAAATCTGGATCGGCGTGTTCATCCTGGGCCTATACATCGGCTCATCCCCAAACCTAGGCGTGCTCTACACACCCGGGTTTGTCTGGCTCGGCAAACTCACGCCCAAGACCTACCCCGAACCGCACCGCTTCCCGCAAACCGTCGGCGCAGTCCTGATCGTCGCAAGCATCAACAACTCCAAAACCATCCAGAAAATCTTCATAAACCCGCTCTCCCAATACCTCGGCCAAATCTCCTACGCCTTCTACATCGTGCATGGCCCCATCCTGCACGGCCTCGGCTACACGCTGATGCACAACATCTGGCAAGTCACCGGCCGCGAAACGGCTTTCCAGTTCTGCTTCGGCGCGCTGATCGGATGGTCCATTTGCCTGCCCATCGCTCTGTGGCTGGCAGACATCTTCTGGCGCGCGGTGGATGTTCCCAGCGTCAAGTTTGCGCGCCAGTTGGAGAATAGACTGCTCGCTAAGTTTCAGGCTTCGTCGTGAGCTAACCTCTTGATGCATGACCATCATCATCATGATTGTGTGTACATATATATATCCCATGCGGCATATCGATTCAATGGGTGTTTTTTGTATACCTTTCTATCATACATAGCCTCTGGCTTTCTCCTATCCGTCCCCGTGACGAGGATGGATGATTGTATACTGTTATCAAGCCAAGTCTATAACTTTATCCATGTATATATATAGATGTATAAATGAATACATATAATATTACCTACCATTCCAAGGTTGATCTGTGACCCAAAAAATTCCGAAAAAGAAAAGAAGAGGACGAAAAACATTTCACACTGTAAATGGATATGTCGTATTTCTAAATATTGCTTGCTTGCTGCTTGCATGTCTGCATCTTGTTGAAAGCCTGAACAATCCGGCATTATTCGGTATTGCCGCTTTAGGCCGCCTCCGACAATTATATGTATTAGAAATGTTGGAGGATTTGTTAATAGCTTTATATGGCTATAAAGTACTTTATAAGGCTTTATGATTTGTATATAAGATCTATTTTATATAGTTTTATATTGTTTTATAGAATATGATGGAAGTAATTAGAAGGATAGGATTATAAGTATAAATAGAAGGGTAGAGCACTTAGATAGTTAGTTTCTAATTATATAATTCTAATTTATTAAGATAAATTTATATTTTTAATAGGTTATAAGTCTAGCTTAGCCTAGTTATATTAAATACTTCTTATTT
>WTTZ01000185.1:0-25268 GCA_011750695.1 Penicillium sp. OUCMDZ-019
GAGCTACTAGTTAACTACTGGTTAATTACTGGTAGTAATTTACTTAGTAAATTTACTATATATATTAGTATATAGAATACTACTAGCTAGCTACTGGTTAACTACCGGTAGTAATTTACTTAGTAAATTTACTAATAATAATAGTATATAGAATACTACTAGCTAGCTACTGGTTAACTACTGGTAGTAATTTACTTAGTAAATTTACTAATAATAATAGTATATAGAATACTACTAGCTAGCTATTAGTTAACTACTGGTAGTAATTTACTTAGTAAATTTACTAATATATATTAATGTGAGCTACTGGTTAACTACTGGTTAACTACTGGTAGTAATTTACTTAGTAAATTTATTAAAATATATTAAATTTGCTAAGTAAAAATCACTGTAAGGCTTGGTAAATTTAAAGTGGGTCAAGAAAATGCATAGTGGGTTGATTATGTGACATAAATCCCTATCATATTAGGTAAGGTCATTATGCGGCAACTTTTGACCCACGCCTGACTCATCTGTATCCTGTTCACGGACACCGCATGGACAAGATTCGAGAGTTAGTCAAGTTCAGAGCTTGAGTGGCGGTGGGGCGGGATCGATCTTACTAGGTCGCGCTAAACTTTTGCTTGCAATTTTAAACTACCTTATACGGACTAGCCCCGCTCATCTATTTTGGGTTTGGCGTTAGGGTTAAACAGACGTGCCTACTACCAATTATTTATGCCCCTGCAAACCAGTTAGTAATGACAATTTAGATGCTCTAACTGCTAGGTTCCTGTTTTCGTTTCTACGTAGATATACGGAGTACTTGGGGCTCTTGAAGACATTGTGCTGATATTATATACAGGCTAGTGGAAGGTGCCAGGTTTAGAGCTGGATGATGCATCATTTGAAATCATAACCGGTGACATTTGTTCGCCAAGGGAATTTTCATTCAATTTAAATATTTTTCTTACTCTTTAACCTATCCCACCCAAGTCTAGCCCCCATGGAGGACGCTGCGCGTGAAAGTGGCAGAACTATATACCATTGGCTAGGTACAAGACCACGCATAATGCAGGTGGTAGCTTTGGTTTTTCTAGCCGTATGCTTTTCGAGATAGTTGAGTGCATATTGATGTACAATATACATGGACTATTGATCTTTTCATATGACTACCTAGGTATGCAAAGAGTCGTGGAATATTGCATACAACAAGTAGCACAGGCCGAATGGGGTAAAAGAAAGGCACCCATTCTCTCCCTTTGTTTGCTGTTTGCCACACTTTCACAGAGTACAAACCGTCGATTCCATAGAAAAATGGAAGATAGGGCGGACTGTATGCACATCCATGGCAGAAACCGGAAAGGTGTTTCGGAAAATGCCCCGAAAAAAAGGCCATTACAGAGAATGAAAAACCAAATATGAGGTGACCCAAATACAAGATGCAAAATGCGCAGATATCAACGCCAGGTGTGTCACAGCGACGCTCAGCTTGCGATCGCTGCCGTGGCCAGAAACTGCGGGGCCTGAGGGAGGGCACAGATCCAAAAGACCGCTGCGATAGATGTGCAAAGGCCAACGTTCAATGCCTTACAAGCCCCATATACCGTATGCGCAACTACAACCCAGAAACTGCTTCACGCAAGCGTCCTCAACCAGAAAGCAGCACCCAGCGAGCGCAATCTAAAATATCATCCTCGACTCCGTTCGATTGGTCGTGCATGGATGCCTTTGCAAATTCATCTGATCCTTCAAGCTCCGCCAGCTTTACCTCGCCCGGCTATGATACTTTGTTTAATTCCACGGAAGCTTCGTTCTTCAATTCAGCCTCGATGCCTGACGCGTGGGACAGTGGCGAGTTGAATAATCTGTTGTCTGCCAACACGATTGCGAGGCCTACATCCCCTTCTATGGACAGAAATAACACGAAAATGGACCCCCCAGCCTCTTCCCAGGGAGACACTCATTCACAAGGTCTTCCGTGGTCAAATGGCGAAGAAACTGAAAATTTGATCACCTTGGGTTCGGACATTCAAAACAGCGGAACTGGTCATGATATGCAGAATTACACGGAGGAACTATCCCGACTAAATCTGAATCTGGTTTCACAATTGGGGCGAATGACAAAAGGCCCGCCTTTTGTGGACCTAAAAACTCTCATAGCACCAGGATGTGCAGACCCTAATGCGGTGTCGTTGACGACACCTCTAGAAGACATACTGATTAGTACACGCCATTACCTGGATATTGCAAGCCTCATTGCTAGCTCACAGCCACCACCCACATCTACATATAATGAACCGAGGGTTTCTACAAGCGGCAGTGGCTACACAAGGAGCTCAGAAAGAACATCGGTTTCATATGATGAAAGCGCAGACTCGTCTGACTTCTCTTCTCCTAATTCCACGCAGCCAAGCGACATGGCTAAACCCATCTCCCAACTTGATACTTCGACGCTTCTTTTACTTCTTATGTGCTATATTCACATCCTAAGGCTCAATGTGGCTCTCTTCTTGCATATCCAACAGTATCTCCAGGCTATCTCGGAAACTGACCAACCGGTCATATACCCACTTCCTGGGCTCTATGGTTTTAGTGAATTTCCTCTCCGTAAGTTACTATCAAGCCCTTGTTTCCATCACATCCACTAATAATCGACAGAATCGGGTAATCTGCAGGCTTCAGTAATCATACAGCTGATTACGAATATGTTTGAACGAATGGAGACGTTGTTGGGACTGCCGCGAGAGTTTCGAATCGGAACCCGCGAAGGTGTGCAGGATGGTTTACTTAAAAATGCGGACTTTATCGAAATTGCGAAAACCCTCCTTCGGAAAGAAGACGAGGATCGGCCAGAGGCAGGCAAGGGAGGTATTAGATCTCTGAAGAAAAACATGAAAAGAGCGAAACGCTTGCTACGCGATCGCATAGCTCCATAGTCTTAGGCCCATCTTATGGTTATGAAAGTTAAGGAAAAATGTAGTAAGCGTTCTTTTGATGTTGGCAGTCATTCAAGCGCGATGGCCAGTATAAAGCTCTACACATCTGCTTGCATTGACACAGGAGAGTGTAATCATTGGAGACATAGCTATTTGTCCTGGAATCCCCAAATATTTCGCCCCTTAACAGGAATATATCTCACATACAACTCCGGGCGGTTCCACATAACATGAGCACTAAAGTCCTTGTCGTATGATTTCTCATGTCCACGTATACCTTCGATATCAAAGGCCCATAGCACTTTGCCAAGGAACAGCCTATTTTGCGACCATGCAATCTCTCTGCCAGTGCACTGTCTAGGCCCAAGGCTAAATGGGAAGAAGGCTTTCAAATTGTTATTGGCGTATCGGTCATCGTACATAGGATGACTGTGTGGCAACCAGCGTTCCGGGTGGAACTCCAAAGAATTTCGAAAGTAACGCTGATGACGCATTGCTGTAAAGGAACTAACCTGACAGACAACCTAAAACAGTCGAAGTGAGATTATCACCCATATAAACATACCAAACTGAAATACTTACACCCTTGGGAACGTAGACCCCTTCAACCATAGCACCAGGGCTAATACGTGGCATTCCATTGGGGACGACCAGGTGTACACGAAGAGTTTCATTGATAAAAGCATTCAGATACTCCAGGCTGACAAGAGCATCCGGGGTAATTTCTTCATAACTCTGGAAAGAGTCCCTAATCTCCTTGACGAGAGTGGCGTGAATATTTGGATATTTTAAAAGGGAAAATAGAACGGCGTAAAATGTAATCTGAATGGAATCAAAACCTGTAACAAAAAGTTGAAAAGCAACCTGTTCCATGTGTGTGAGTTCCTGCTTGGTGCTTGGCTCTGGGCTGTTTGGCGAGATCATATAGTCCATGAAATCAGGATGCTTCGTCTGTTCTTGGTTGGCAATACGCATTTTGACTTGTTCGCTATTCGCTTTGAAGACACTTTTTATTGTGCGCAAGACTCGGAGTGGCACAAAAAAAGGTGCTAGTGGTGCTATGATAGGGAGCTTCTTAGAGAGTTGGAATAATGTCCCGGCAAAACTCGTCCCGCGTAACGTCTCGATCAAATCCGATGTTTTGCCTAATGGCAAGTTATTTATTATGTGATAAGTGACAGGCGAGCTGCTTTCTTACCATCTCTCATATGATGCAATTCGCGACTATAGGCCAGATCCGCAGCCAGATCAACACCAAGCCAAAGAAGCCACTGTGGACAATTTCATGGTCGTTAATGCTCAATAAAATGTTGTTCACCACAGGAAGAGAATGGGAATACGTACGTCATTCATATTCAGACCCCCTGGTTGGCTTCCCAAGTCGTTCATCCTAGAGACGAAGATGTCCAAATACTTATGCACAATGGGCTCCTTTTCTTTGATGGCTTTGGAACTAAAAGCTGGAAGAATCTTCTTTGCTACGGCTTTGCGCTTCGCAGGGTCTGATTCCCAGATGAAACCCAAGTCACCTGCACCAAAATCCATCAAGTCTGTTTTCACGAAGAGCTCTTGATTTCTCACGGCCGGGCCATATATGTCTTTCATGGATCATGTGAGTTTCGTGATTACTTCTGAGACGAGGAGTAGGTTAGACTGACCCATTGCTGCTTGTGGCGTGAAGAAAACAACTTCGTTTGGTGACACGCGGACAAAATCGCCTTGGGAACTGCGTAAGCCCAGTTCAGAAACTTCGCAACTTAGGAAGCTATTCCTTACAGTATTCATGAATCATTGCTTCTTGAAACCATGGATAACGACCCCGTATCCTATGAATGTCAATAGGTGGCTCTGTATACTACAATTCTAAGGCAAAGCTCACCAATGATAGCAGTAGATGACGTAAGAGACCGCCGCGAGCTTAGGGCCTGGGAATCTGGAAGCAGGATGGAAGTAAAGAAGATAGATGGAGTTTATCACCACGTAAGCCGTTGCCTAGACGAATGATAAGAATCAGGTTCACACTAGATCCAGAAGAATGAACATACACATGTCGCGGCTACTAAAAGCCATGTTGTATCAATAAAATCAAGTAAAGCCATGTTCACTTAGTGTTCGTGGAATGCTTCTTTCAATTTGTCTTTTCAGTCGGGGGTTCCCAAGGCATTTAAGAACCTTGGAGAGGGAACTTTAACCGACCAAGGGCTTTCTTTTTTCAAAGAAATTGTCTGTGTTGCCATTTCATTGATAAATTCTTTTGCACATCGCTTCTCTAAGCGGGTTAAGATACAGCCGTAACTATTTTAGGCAAAGGATCTCCGACTTGGTCGGCGCCGTTTTGCCGAATTAGGCAACTGATCAATATGTGCAGGGGCTTCGTCTACCTGCATCTATATAGAAAGCGCCATAGAACATGACAAGTCTCGTCTATCTCTTTTCTATAAATTTGGGTTTATCTCTTCTTCTGAAAGGAGGAAATCTGCAACAAGTGACAATCTTCCTAAAGCGTAGCTAATTTTTCTTGTTACTCTTGCGCATTTCCATTTATTCTTTTTGATATTCCACCTTGCATAGCCCTACCAATGGCAAGTTCAAATAATGGAGAAGGGGCAACCACTGCCACTGATGCATGCTCTTTTGAGCAGCAACAAGAAACAGATCATCAATCTCCAAACTTTTCATCATCAACCGAAGTGGCAGCAACTTTCGAAGAACCAGAAGACTTCCAACGTGGCTTTCGTTTCTGGGCAATCATCTTCGGCCTTGCCACTACAACACTCCTAGCTTCATTGGAACAAACAGTCGTGACTACTGCGGCGCCGCATATTCTACAAGACCTTGACATGAAAGAGAATTTTATCTGGATTACAAACTCATTCTTTGTTTGCAGGTGCCTTTGTCCTTCCGGCGTCAGTGCCCTTGAATCTGTAACTAACGCAAATAACCAGCACGGCTCTAACCCCTCTATTCGGGCAGTTATGCCACATCTTTGGGCGTAGATGGGTGTTTTTGTCAATCATCGCTCTTTTCACACTAGGCAGTGGGATATGCGGTGGAGCAACTTCTGGCGGTATGCTTATTGCAGGCCGTGCGATTCAGGGTGCTGGGTCTGGCGGAATAGTCCTTACAGTTAGTACGTGTGAATAGATCCTATATTGCAATGCGTGGGAGAAAACTCTAACACACTTCGTTCTTTCCAGATATAATCGTCTCGGACTTGTGCCCCTTGCGAAAGCGTGGTCAATATATGGCCGTGATCCTGTCTATATTCGGCATTGGAGTAGCACTCGGTCCATTTATTGGAGGAATTATCAGTGCTTCGACATCATGGCGTTGGGTGTTCTACATAAACCTTCCTAGTGGGGGTGTTTCACTTGTTATCATGTTTCTTCTGTTGCGAGTGAGCTATGAGGATGACAGATCTTTCCTGCAGAAGATCAGGCGCATCGACTTTGTGGGAAACGCTATTCTCATGGCAGGCACTATTGCCATTCTTTACTCACTCAGCTATGCTGGGACAATATACTCGTGGTCATCTTGGCATACACTTGTTCCTCTGACTTTGGGCTTTCTGGGTTATGCGCTATTCATAGCGTTTGAGACCAGTGGCATGGCTCCAGAACCTGTCATGCCAGTCCACCTCTTGAAGCACCGTACATCCATTGTCGTGCTCATCAATACATTCCTCAACTCCATGGTCTACTTATGGTACTTGTACTACCTCCCCGTGTATTTTCAAGCCGTCGCTCTCTACTCTTCCACCCGTTCAGGCTACTCTCTAGTCCCACAGGCCGTGGCCGGCGCGCCCGGCGCCATGATTGCGGCTATTTCATTGAGTCGGTGGGGAAAATTCAAGCCAATTCACTTCGTTGGATTTGCATTTTCCACCCTAGGAATGGGCTTGTTTTCAATGCTTGGGCTACATACTTCAGTTGCCGAGTGGGCTGCCTTCCAAATAATCACTGCCCTCGGTATCGGTATTGTCATTGATACTCTTCTACCTGCCTTCCAAGCACCAGCTTCTGAGCAAGACCAGGCTATGGCAACTTCGACCTGGGGCTTCTTCCGTGCATTTGGCTGTATCTGGGGTGTTTCAATTCCTAGTGTCATCTTCAACAACCGCATTGAGGAGAAATTAGACACAGTATCAGATGCAACGGCTCGCCAGTTGCTAAGCGGTGGCGGTGCCTATCAACAGGCTTCAGCTGCCTTTGTCAAGCAATTCCCGCCTGACGTGCAACATGAAATTCGCGCTCTATATACCTCGGCTCTGGACCGCTGTTTCTGGGTTGGAGCAATCTTTGCTGGCTTGGCATGTGTTATAGTCCTCTTTGAGCGCGAGGTTCCGCTGAGAAAACAGCTTGAGACCGAGTATGGGCTCGAAAAGCAGAAATACAATGCACAGGAAGACTCTGAGATAGCCGTTAAGCCTGATAACTGAACCACGAAAAACATAGCCTGGCAGTAGGTTTTGCAGTTGGCTCTATTCGAGGCTTTCTTTGCGCATGATATCATTCCGAACGGGATTCTTTATTCTTTAATATCGGTTTTTTTTTTCTGAGAGAGAGACTGTCAGTGTACAGTATACCCAGCTATAGAAAGTGATATGAAGGATAATTCTTTTTTTTTTTTTTCGTGTTCTGCGTATTTAAAGGCTCGTGTATCAATTCTCTTTTGTCTGACGCCGAATCGCGGCTTACACAAGTCCGACTTCTCAGGGCCGGATTACCCATAATGGCCATCGGTGTCGATCGCTTTACGAAATCGCATAAAATAGAGCCTATCAGTCAGTGGATTCTGGACAGCTGGGTGTTCTGAAACTTTTTACGAAACTTTGTTTGTTACATGCATCTACCTCGCGCTCTCAACCCATGTGATTACAAAATGGGAGCTGCATTGCCTAGTCCAGGGGCAGTCATCGGGAATGATTTCGTTGGGGAAGTGGTACTTCTCCACGAGAAGACTACAACAAGATCCGACATTAACGTCGGCGACATAGTCTGCGGTCTTGTGCATGGTTCTAACCCCGCTGATCGCTCCAACGACGCCTTCGCGCAATACGTTCGAGTGCCCGCTGACCTCGTACTCCAGGTCCCTAGAGAATTCAAAATAGAGCATGCTGCCACCCTTGGTTCGGGGCTTACCACCGCCATCGTCGCCTTGTGGGAAGACAGACTGGGACTCGCAGCGAGTCCTGAGGACCCTGCTGAAGAAGCTTTTCCCGTGCTCGTTTACGGTGCTAGCACGTCGATGGGTACAATGGCTGTTCAGTTACTAAAATTATCCGGGGTTGAGCCTATTGGGACATCCTCGCCTCGGAACTTTGACCTGGTTCGAGCTTATGGGCAAAGGTGATTTTCGATTATGCCGATCCAGAAACTCCAGCCAGGATTTAAAAGAAGACAGCTGGGGAGCTCGAGTATGCCCTGGACATTACCACAGACTCGGATTCGGTAGCGTGTTGTTATGCATCAATCTCTCGTTTGAGGGGTCACTATACGTGCTTGTAACTGTACTCCGAGGACCTTATGCGCAAGCGGCGAGCGATTGAAGTAAAATTCCCAATGGCCCTTGAGGTTTTTGGAAAAGAGCTTGAGCTATCGCGTGGATATGAAAGGCCAGCCAGTAGGGAGAAACATCTGGCCGCCGTGCGTCGGTTTAGGATGTTCCAAAGACTCCTAGATGAGGGAAAGTTAAAGACTCATCTAGTCAGGGTGCTATCACCAGGTTTCGAGTCGATTCTAGATGGTTTGAAATTGCTGAAGTCTGGTAGCATCTCAGGGTAGAAACTTGTAGTGCCAATTTCGTAATAAGCTATAAATGCTTTTTACCTACTATGGCTCCTTCGTCTTCCATGGTCTGTCATCTAGTCAACTCAGGTGTATCAATGTATTAATACTCAAGGTAACCTTGGAATGTGGTGGATATTTGGAAGGGATATATACGTAAACATAATTCAAGCACCGCACACTAATTCCCTAGCACCGGACAATTATAACCCAGTCCCGGTCTTCTCTTGTAGCAGCTCAGCGGCTTGGAAAATTTTCTAGTGTCTTCAAGATCGTCCGTTGAAGATGCTCTTTCTGTCAGTAAGCTGTAGATCCCTATTTGAGAACAGTGCCTAGGTAGATGGATCGATAAGAATACCCCGAAGATATGAGGCAACAGGGAACATATGCGGAAATAATCTATTGTATCTAAAAGAACAATATGGCTGGCTGGATATAACCTACACGCGCCACTCTACATATATCGTACAAGTAGTAGCATCCGATTCTATATGTGGAAGAGGCCTGCGAGAAAACAGAAAAAACCCAGCCCAACTAAACAAAAAGCTCTGGCGTAAGGTCTTCCGTAGTCGAGCACAGCACGCCTCGTAGAGGATAGATAATCTTGGAGATAAACGAAGGACCCGACCCGGAAAAGCAGCACCCTTGAGTCGTACAAATCGTAGGTATCTCTCCGACCGTGTCATTAAACAGGGACGATCCAAAGGAAAACACCAGCTAGAAAGTTCTCCACTCCAAGAGTGAGATACATCCATGGCAATTTTGGATCGACTGTGAGCGGCGAAACCGTCATGGCTAGCAATGCCCCCGCCGATACGGCCGACAAGTACACAGCCATAACCAGCGATTTCATTGACTTGGGAGCCTGCGTATAGGCATATTCGATACCCGCTACGGCGGCAAGTATCTCCGAGACAGCAACTAGTATGTACGAAGGCGACTGGAGGAATACAGAAACTTGATTCGGGACCTTCCCGCCCATGCAGTCCGGTGCCCTCGGGTGGTCATAGCAAGGCGGGGCAGCGTAAATGGTTCGTTGAACAAAAGCAGCATAGAGCATCGAGAAGCCGCATATCAGGAACCCCATCGTGATTCTATCCAGGTGGCGAACGGGGACCCCCAGCCTTCGCAGGAAAGGGAATACGATACGGTCCAGGATAGGAAGGACAATCAGGACTGTTATAGAATCTATGTTCGGCATGATATCATTGGGAATTCCGTGTGTCTCCATCGTTGCGGCTTGAGAGATGAAATTCGTTAGAAATTGTAAATAGGCTGCCCAGTAGATCGGATATAGGATGAAGGTTTTGCATGCGGCGAGGGCACTTCGCAAATCGTCAACAAAGGAATCATCCCAGTGGAGGCTTCTCGTCGGTGCTTGTTCTGTCAGATAGCTTGGTTTTGCATAGTCGAGATTTCCCTTGTGCTTGATACCAATCCAGAATGCCTTGCAGGCGTTGAGGATTATGGAGCCGTCAGGGTCCTGGCTAATGTATCGGTCTTTGCTGGCAAGGATGATCAAAAATCCAATGATGAATACTATCACTGGCAGAGAAAATGCGGCAGAAAAGCCATACTTCTTTTCGATTATTGTTATAAGTGAGGATGAAAGAGAGCCTACGTTAATATATAAGAAAAACATTGTAAATATTCTTAGTGGCATGTTAGCATTGAGGGAGAACTGAGTAATGAAGGTCAGGATAGCTACCTCTGGAGGGTCAGATCTCTATCGACAATTACTTCCTCCCCTGATCCCAAGACGCGTTTGAATTCCTTGGGACCAGTGTATTGCTCTGCGATCAGCGAACTGACATTGGTCTTGATGCCACCAGCACCGATGCCGATTAAAAATAAAGACACTAGTAACCCAGGTAGCGACACTCCCATGTCCTGCGCAATTGATAACGAGGATAGAAATAAAATAGCCAATCCACAGAGGTACACGGACGAGGAATAGATAATAGTTTTCACTCTTCCAATATACTGGTCTGCAACTATGGCGCCGACTACTGGAGTGACATAACACCACAGTATAAACCCCTGGTTTACCATGGTCGCAGAGGCCTGTCCAAGCCCTATTCATGTTAGACTGGCATGGAAATTATTGCGGAGGACGACCTACCGATTCCGCCCGGGCGCAATGGATCATTCCTGGGATTCTGGATGTAGTTTTGCATTGGTCCGAGGGTCCCGATATAAGCAAATCTTTCACACATTTCGATCGTCGCAATGAGCCAGACCGAGAGTGGGAGCGAATCCGCGACCCTTCTCAACCCGTCATTAGACGGACTGGCTCCGTCGCCGTCCGCTGCCCCAAGAAGCGGAGTGCGTTCAGTTTCAGTCGGCATGATGAATCAAGGTAAGCTGCCTGGAGAGTAGTATACGAGGGCGTGCATTTGAAGAAACGCGACAACAGCTAAGATGATTGAACTCAAGTGCTTGACTATTAACTACCGCTGTACTATTAATCAGCATGTAATCCACGGTCAACGTGAAATCCCGGAGGGTCGCCTATGTAATTGGTTAAAAATGGCCAGGACACAGAAATATACACGTAATACCAGACGCGAAAATGAGCGCAGAAGAGCAGTAAAGGTGAGGGTCGAAGAGCAAATTGAAGGTGTAAGGAGGATGAATTCTCCCCGTGTAAGCAGCTCGCGGAACGGAATTGTGACCGTTTGTAGCAGCCAATCACATTGCCTAGAACTATTCTTACATAAACATCACATGCCAGGGCTGACCCTAACTGGGCAGGTTATGCCTTGAGACTAGAGCGGTATTGCCAGTTTGTAAATTCGTGGTTTATCAGTCGGAACTCACTCATATCCATCGGGAATGCACATGCTACAAAGAGTGTCTTTCAGTAGCTCGGGGCCAATTTCCAGCGCTTCCATGAGGTCAAGATAGGAACGTTGCCCTCGTGCATAATATTATTCCATGAAAACATGCAATCCAGGGACGTCTTGCTCATCTAGCCATCTCGTTGGAAACTGGGTGTTGTAATCTTTCTTCGTATGTGTTGATTCTCGTTTCTGTTTTAGGAAACGAATGAAGAGCAGTCTTTCAATTTGCTCTTCATAGCTTCACGGTTGACTTGGGGCATATTCCGCCCTGTTTAATTTCATACCTAGGTAAGAATTATATAATACTCCGATATTGAGTTGTAAGGCTCTGAAATCAGCTGCAGGAGGTATACCGGTTAGTTAGGGGTAATATCTGACATGTTGAGATAGCCCTACATAAGGGTCCACGCTGAATTTAAAGTCAGCCTCATTTAACCACCATCGGTTTTTCTATATAATTAATTCTGGGAGCATTAGCCAACATCACGTTTCGTCATCGAAATGGAAGTCGTTGGTAACCATTTCCCTCTTGGAGGATATTAAATAAGAGTGTATGGAGTGTAAATTGAGTTAGCTGTTGGATTTGTCCAGGTAATCGTCGAGTTGAACCCGACTCGGCGAGGCATGCATGGATGTTAAATAACATTCCGTTTCCGAACTCGCGTGATCGAGCAAAGCTCTCCCGGACTGTCTTCGTACCTAGTTAGCATAATTAATTGTTTTTGCTCTGTGACTTTATCGGATGTGCACTTCGATCTACGAATAATAGCGACCGTAACCTAGAAAGTCCACCATGACCGCAACAGAAAAGCCGGGGACAACGACTCTCCCTGCCCCAGATCTTGATCCTGGCCTACCTCGTGTTCTGGAGAAGGTCCCAGGAACAGTATGGGCTGTAGCTTTCATTTCAGCAGCGGAGCGATTCACATACCGGGGCATTACAACCCCCTGGCGTGAGTGATAAAAGCGTTCTATAACTCTCGTATTAACATGGCGGACAGAGAACTACATGCAAAAGCCCCTGGGACACGAGAGTTTGCCAGGTGCACTAGGCCTAGGTAAAGCCAAGGCCTCCACAGTATACAATATCTTCATGATCTTCTCCTATCTGACACCAATTCCCTTCGCGATTATCTCAGACGTCTATATAGATCGTTATAGGACATTACACCTGGGTTTGATATAAGTTTCCTTTAACTCTTCAAACACTTTCTAACCCTTCCTAAAGCTTCTACTTAATCAGATACATCATTTTAATCACTACATCGGTGACTTCGGCGGGCTAATCAAAGCCATAGTTCTCATTGGATTAGCAGTAGGAGATGTGAGGGCGACGGTGACACCTCTCATCAGTGAGACTTGGCATCATTCAAGTAGCAAACGCACACCTTATTGACTATCTTGAAATCAGTGGACCGATATGTGCCGGCCGACGTCAAGATGACAACTTTGCCCAACGGCAAGGAGGTCGTATATGACTGTAGCCCGACAATCCAGTACATATATAATGAGCAATACTGGTAGATACCTGGACCCTTTTTCCATCTGGGTGCTTGCTAACGTAAAGAAGGCTCATCAACATCGCTAGTCTATCCGCGATCCCGAGAACGTTTATGGAGTGGAAGGTTTCCTTCTGGGCGGCATATCTTCTCCCCAGCTGTTTTCTTGCCGCTAGACTTGTCTTTCTTACACTGGGTCAGAAGAAGTTTCGTACGTTGCTCGAGCGATATTACACTTTCGCTGTAACTAATCGCTTTGGCAGAAAAACCCCCACTAACAGGCAATATTCTACCGAAAGCAGGAAGTGTGTTTTCATGTGCCATTCGTGGCCCCTTCCAGCCAGAGGCTGTCATGCCATCTTACCAGCGGGAGCATTTTGCCAGGGACGTTTCGTGGGGCGAATCCTTTGTGGATGAGATACGACGCAGACTAGTGGCTTGTCGTGTCAGCGTAGATAATAAATGGTCCCAATAGAGAAATATCCTTTAGAGTGGGACACCTCGACGCCTAGTTTACTACTCGACATCCATTCGTCGAACTGGTTGAGTTGCGACATGGAGTCGTACTTATGCGCCGTATCCATCTGACATTCATTATCCTAGATTTGGTTCAGAAAAGCGCTAGGAAGGAGGCATAAGTACCGTAGGACGCTACTATACATATCTCATCAAGAAAAATCTGGTGACAGGTCCAACTTGCAAATGTAGTCCCATCAACTAATAAAATGTGAAGAATTATTCCTTTCTGGTATTCTTTGGCTATTATGCTTACCCTCGCTACTAAGCTGACCTGAATTCTATTTAGCACCAATTCAAAGCCCAGAAAACACTATATACTAGGCATTTCTCATAAGATTAAGAACTGTTAGAAATACACTAGAATAAAGATAATAGTGTAGAAATAGTTAAGATTCAACTAACTATATGTTAACTACGCACTCTTTTTCAAGAAAATTTTGACATAAAACGATCCTTCCTAAGATTAGTTTCCCAGTGGCACTCCCCATGGAATCCCCTCATGATAAACAACATTGTACGCCTTAATTTCAAGCTCCCCATGGGGAGACACTCCCTTATCTGGTGTGCGTGTCCGTGGGTAAACTATACCTGCAGTTCTCGTTGCGAAAGCTATCATAGTTTCTACCAAGTTGTTCTGAAGATCATACAAAGTTCTCTTGAAGTCTTCTCCCCGGTCTTTTGTGATAAGGTTATCTTCCACCATTTTATTAATCTGGCTGTTGACTTCAGGCAGACTCATATAAAAAAGGGATCTCGATGGATAATTAGCTGCCTTTATGGCGTTCTCCACTGTATCTTGGAACTGTGTGACCTGCTGTTGAATGTTTGTCGGGCTTATATGTGCCAATATCTTATCGGTCAAGCCCTGAGCTATGCTCCCCTGTAAAACCACAGCAATACCAAAGCAGGTTGCTAGGCCTTGCGTGGCCAGGGTGTCAGCACTTGTCCCTGTCACAGTCTGTCCCATGTCGACCTCTTTGGCGGCTCTCCTTTCAACATAATGCGCCTCTAAATCATGATCCACAGGATTGAACTCTGATATAGACCTCTTGTTCTTTGCTGTCTCTGTGGTCCAGTTTTTTGGTGGATTCCAATTTTTTGGCGCACTCCCTGCTTCAATCGTCGGGACACCTTTCGTAGCAATATCAATCAGAGCCTGTTGGCAAGGCGAGGGTTTCTTATTTGCCCTTGTATCGAGTGTTGCGTTCCTCTCTTCAATCACCCTAGCTCCTATTATAGACCAAGCAAGGAAGCCTATAATAAGAAGGATATGAGATTTCATATTGTGGGGCTTTGAATGAATATAGAAAAGATAACTGGTGAGTTATAAACAGTTGAAAATGCAAGTAGGACCATAAAGTTAGAACTCTGTTACAGGAGTATCATAATAAATAATAGCAATCTATTAGCCACAGAACATATTTGAAGCCTTTATATATCCATATGCTATGTACCTAGGTAGATGTAATGGTCTCTGGGTCTACTCATACTTTCTACCTAGGTATATATAAAAGTCTTTGTCAGGCATCTATCTGTTAGTAGATCCTATTATCTATATATTTAGAATAAGTCATATTCTTTGATCATTACCATATAGACGATAAACCTAGTAACTGACCTTGTATTTTTATTATTAGGTTTCTTTGAGTGTCTGGTTCCCTGTTCTTTATTTACTTCATTGTCTACCAGAATACTACTACTGCTATGTTTCTTTACCTGGGTAAGCACCGAACTCTTTGTTCATCATATATCTTGTGTTTATTATTAGTATATTACGCTTCTTTGAGAGCTTAATTCCCATGTTCTTTATTTTATTTTATTTTAGTACGTTGCTTTAAATATCTAATTCTTATGCCAAGAAAATCATCAGCTCGAGCCTCGAGTAAGTTAGTTGCGTGTTACAGGGGGAGCACTCACTCTGGTGGTAGACAGCATGAATATGATCATTCACTAGGCTTTTAGATTAGAATTAAATCTTCACTAAACAGGCAGTTCAATGGTATTCTACTATTATCAATACTACCACTGACATAGAGGTTGCATAGGGAGGTGAATATGGTTAATAGTCCTGCCTAACACTACATGGGGAGATAGAAGCATTGGTCATGAGCAGTAAGTTGGCTGCCACTAGTAGGCGATGTAGTTGACAAGTGAGGGTAGGTGTAAACCTTACTATTTCAGTTGGTCAGGGCTCCAGCAACATTTATACTCTCTTCATGCAGTTGTTACACAGTCATTCTCGAAATTGGCTTGAGTGTAGCGCATGAAATCGAGAGTCTGCGTAGAAGAGCTGGGGTTTTTAGGGCTAATTACTATTTAGTGCTAGCGCTATCAAGCCTGAGGCATCAAATTAAATTGGCCAGATCGCTTAGGCTCCCCACCAATCTGTTCTCAGCGAAACATGCTCAACGACCAACCTCGCTGTACCGTCTCAATGTACATGGACATCGTGAGTATAAAAATAAGCTAGCATCTTCGTTGGATACTTTTTGGTCGCTTTCTATACAAGGGACACTGGCATCTCCTCCCCTCCTCAGCATGACCTTATCTCGACAAATTGAGACTTTCGTTGCAGCCTAATCGACTGGTCTTTGTACCTACGGGGCAATCAGGGATCAATTACAATCCATATATTACTGGCGCCTAACTTACATAAAAAGCCTTTTGTTTGGTTTAGTTGGCATCTATATCATGTGCTGGTAGTACTACAGCCTGGAATGGCCACCTGCAACAACGATTCTTGAAAATATCAAAAACGAACGCCTGGCCACGTTTCTAATCTTCCAGCACTTTTTTCATTATCCAGCGCATATTCTTTCTACCTCTTTCAGAAACTTTTTTTCGGAATATCCAGTCCAAATGGAGGATATTAACCATATCGAGAATAACAATCTCCATGTACTGCATCAGTCAACAGCCAAGCACCGTGATCTCATGGATCTCCCTACGGAACTCCATCTGCAAATAGCCTCTTTCCTCAGTTACCCTGATGCGCTCGCTCTGAAACATACAAACCGACATTTTTACTCCTTTGTGTATACGGGCATATATTTGAAAGTCAGCTGGTTACTTGAGCGGTTTGAGTGGAACCTCGAATGTCCGCAGAAGGAGAAATCGTCGTGTTCGTTCCGCACAGATGAATCTTTCTGTAATAAGACTGTCAGAAGGATCATGGAACGCAGGAGACGCCATCTGGAGTGCAGGGCTGGTGTTGGAGGTTGCTATGTGATTTATGGGGCGTCTTGTAAGAAAGAGATGATTCCACCCTGGGTGAAGGAGCTGAGGAGTTGGAAAGGATTGGGGAACGAAGGTAAGTGTTGTATAACACCTTGCTTTTGTTGATTATCTGGGTTTTGGAAAGAAGATGATTGTCTAACTTTGGTTATAGCCCTTATTTATGGCTTACTATTTGCCTTTTGGGCAATTGCATGGCATGCAGTCAGAATGTGGGTGAAATAAAAATCCTTAAAATTAGGGGTTGCATGTGCCAATGGCTTATTGATGACAACTACAGAATGATCCTCGGACGCTGATTGGCACTCGGCTTTTTATTTGATTCATAGAATATGCAGCAATACGTCAAAACTCCGGGCGAGACAATCTTACTGATTGGGATACGAGATGATTGGGATACGAGATAGCATGTGTATAGTTTAAATGGGGCGTCTCAGAAATAGTCACTTTCTGAGACGTGACGGGGAAGGGTAAGTGAAGTATGTCAATCCTGGTATATGTACAGATACACATATGTGTCTCTATCCAGTATCCTTTTTCAGGATAGCTCTCGTCATCTGCTTAGCCACCTCGAGGCTAAGCTGGGCATTTTGTGCACACATCTATATCTCATACCAGGGCTATCCGGCAGACATTTATGTATAAATACGTATACGAAGTTTTCAAGGAAATGGGAACGGATTTGTCCCATTAATACATCATAGTTATATGCAAGTAGAATATCTACAGGCAGCAGGAGGTGTAGTCGAGGTAAACAAGGTGGCTCGTAGGGCTAACCGCCTCCCGATTTACGTCATGTCGACGACAACGGGGAGAGCAAGGATACTTCTATGCAATAAGGACCTCTTGGGTTTTTCACTTTCCAAAACTCTACTTTATCTTTCATTCTTCAGTGAATAAAAGTTAAATCAATTTATCTATATTGCAAAATTCTACTTCACATCCAACGGCAAAATGTCCGCTACAATCGCGACCAGCTCGGGTAGCAAGCCCATCGATCCATACACGGCCAAGAATTACGATCCCGACGTGCCACTGAATGAGAAGATGGAGGACCTCGTCAAGTTCATCAAGGATGTCAAATACGGAATGCTCACCACGAAGGCCTCGGACAGTGAGCTACTGTCATCGCGAGCCATGGCTCTTGCGGGAACGGTATGGTCTTGATAACACTCCAAACCAAAGGCAATAGCGCTGACGATGCATTTGCTGATATAGGAGCGCGGTGGCGCCGATCTGATCTTCCACACAAACCTATTCTCCGGTAAGACTATGGATCTCACTGCGCACCCGGCCGAAACAAACATCGCGTACCTTGACGTAGTATCTGGTTCATGGGCTTCCGTCTCCGGAACGGCATCCATCCTCTCTAATAAAGAAGTTGTTCAAAAGTTCTATTCACCAACTCTCAAGATATGGTTGGGCGATTTGGGTGATGGTGTGCATGATGGCGGTCCCAACGATCCCCGTATTGGTATCATCAAAGTGGAGGCCAAGTCAGCTATACATGTCTGTCCTCGCAAGGGAATGATCGGTAGGGCCGTGGATACTGGCAAGGCGATCGCAAAGGGAGATGTTCCTCCGATCAATAAGAAAAGAATAATCCAGACGGAAGAGCTGGTTGAATGTGAGTGTCTTCTTTTAGCGTGACGTTGAAGTTTTGAAAAGAGACTGACAGTTCCCAGGGCGTCGCACTCATCCGGAGTAAATATTCAATGGTTTAGCATAGGCATAGTGAATGCAATTCATTGCGTGTCAATTTCGTATCCAGTCGTAGCGTATTATGCACTTTTCAAAAAGATATAGTTGGTGGCGCAAATCTTGGATATGAACACAGTCTATACTAATCGGATCGGGAAACGCGCTGGAACGCGTCCATCGTGAAGCAGCATAGCAACGGCTTTCTGTGGAGTTGCTTGCAACTTACGGAACGCTTCTCGGATGTGTCGTGGTTCAATTGGCGTACGACCTTCTTCCGGAGGATCGAATAGTCCTGTCTCCCGCTTGCGCTTCTTCTGATTTTCACCAGAGTCGGAATCAGTGCCGCCGCGACCTTTCTTCTCACGGTCTTCCCGCTCCTTCACCTTCAGTGCTTCTTCAGTCAAGGTCTGCACGATTTCGAATGTGAGAAAGCCAAGAATATCGACAATGTCATCGTTTGGCTTGGACTCGGTAACAATGCCGAACCCGGCCCACTCGCGGAAACGTTTGCCCTTGCGAAATGTGAATGAAGCCTGGCGGCAATCGGACCAAAACACGTATTCCTCTCTAGTCATATTCTTGGTGCGCTCGTCGGCGGTTGCGAGACGCTGAAGTGTGGCGTAATTTTGTTCTTCTTCCTCCTCGTCTTCCTCGTCCTCTCGCTCGGGTGCTTGGACAGAATAAAAGCTGTTAACATCCCACGGAAGACCAACTTTAGCACGCTTATTCTTGGGTTTGGCTGCCATATCTTGGGGGCCAGCTACTCCGGCACCAGCGAGGGGATCGTCGCCAGCGGCGAAATCAGCAGCATCAGCTCCTCCGGCCTTGTCGTCTGAATCTTTCACATTTTTGCGAACGTCTTTCCAGGATAAAAATGTTCTTAAACGAGAGACTTTGGCTTTATCGTGGCGAATTAAGAATATTAGATCGTCGGTAGAAATCGATCGGTTCCCGCGGCGAGTAGCCAAGGCAGTACTGCGAGTAAGCTGCTCATCCAATCAGCCTGGGGTTGCATCCATATATACATCAAGAACAGCAACATACCATCTCAACAACTTGTTGGCGTACAATCTCCTCGATAAGGGTGGTAGTCTCTGGGGACGGTTCGGCAGTTTCTCCAGAGACAAACATCATCTGTTTAATCCATTAGAATATCATTGAGAATAATCACAACAGCCGCATCTTTCAAATATCATAGGAACGAAGACAGACTTACCTGCTGGATTTCCTGCCTGTACTTGGGGGCACGTTCAGATGCCATAATGATAAGTGCTGGCGGCGGCCAGACAATAAGCTGAAAGAATGTCTATATAAAAAAAATAATAGCAAAAACCCAAATAATAAATGGTAAACAATATCGAAAGTCGGTAACGCAACGTCTATGGAACAGTCGAGTGACATATGAATGATACAGCAGAACGCGGAGGCAGGAGCATCGGGTGGGTCTGCGGAATGCGCCGGGGAATCGTTATTCCATGCCGCATGGAAAGAGCTCCGTAATTATTTTTTTATCTTTTGGCGGGGGCGGGGAATTGTTCTATGAAGAAGAGATTCAATTGACAGTTCATCGTCTACTTCCTTGATTTCCTGATCCCAATATGCTTTACCTTGTAGGCCTCGGTCTCGCAGATGAGAAGGACATCACCGTCCGAGGACTGGAAGTCGTCAAGGCCGCGTCCAGAGTTTACCTGGAAGCTTACACGAGCATCCTGCTTATCGAGAAGGAAAAACTAGTGGGTTGCCAGCAGTTCAGCACAGAAAATACACACAGGAGGATTCTTGGCTAACTGGGCTTCATGATCAATTAGTAGGAAGCTTACTATGGACGTCCTGTACTTCTGGCAGATCGCGAGCTTGTTGAAAGCGGAAGCGACGACATCCTAGAAAACGCCAAAGATGTCGATGTAGCTTTCCTCGTTGTGGGAGATCCGTTTGGGTATGTTCTTAATTTTTCTTTCCCTATAATTTCATTTGCTTATGTGTCATCCTTAGAGCGACTACGCATACAGACCTAGTCCTGCGGGCTCGCGAACTCGGAATACCAACCAATACAATCCCTAATGCATCCATCATGTCCGCCATCGGCTGTACGGGCTTACAGTTGTATAACTTCGGTCAGACTGTCAGCATGGTTTTCTTCACGGAGATCTGGAAACCGTCTTCATACTACGACAGAGTGAAAGAGAATGCGAGCCTGGGGTTGCATACACTTGTGCTCCTAGATATCAAGGTCAAAGAGCAATCTCTAGAAAACATGGCTCGAGGACGAAAGATTTACGAGCCTCCGCGATACATGACTGTTGCACAGTGTGCAAGCCAGATGCTTGAGACCGAGGAGGAGCGAAAGGAAGGGGTGTATGGACCGGACAGTCTCGCCATAGGCGCTGCTCGTGTCGGGGCTCCCGACCAGAAGCTCGTTGCTGGGACACTCAAGGAGTTGACAGAAGTTGATATGGGAAGGCCTCTTCATAGTCTGGTCTTGCTCGGTAAAAGAGCACACGATCTGGAGAAAGATTATATTGAGCAATTTGCAGTCAACAAGGAGACGTTCAATGCTGCCTGGAAGCTGGGATACGGCGAGAATTAGACGCTTTCGGACGGTAAATAAATATATTTTTCGAGCTATTAATGACATCCAATTCGTTGTTTCTTGTATATACTTCGGCTCGTCAATAAACGGTGTCAAACTTATTCATAAGTTCTTGGTCCTTCTATAGCTGTTTTGCCGCAACTAAAGCCTTGCCGCGCTGAAGGTTCAAACAAAAAACATGTCTTCAAATATTCATTTTCCTAACAATGATTTCCACGCCAAACTCCGTCATGCACTGTGTCATGCTTTCATAAACAGTATATACTATATACAAGGCGAATCAAACCGAGCCCCATAGTAGATACAAGCGGCTCATCCTTTCAGCGTTTTCTAATCGAGCAACAAGCATATGCTGGACTACTCCAGCTTATCGAGATGTTCGAGTCTCGTCAGAACAACTTGCTTGCTAGTCTCTTCGATTTCTCCTGCTAGGAAAACCTCGTCCAAAATCGCATAAACCTGTCGAAGACCGATCCAAGTCGTCAGTTGTCATGTATCAAATGCGAACAACCAATGGATCATACACACCTTGTAGAAATTAAACACCAAATCTAATTCACACACATTCCCGAAGAACTGGTCTAAAACTTCAACGAAGAAATGGATCGCCTCGAGGTACGCCAATTCGTTATCATTCGCATCAACGCAGACGCAGAAAAAGAGGCCGGCGTATCGACGGTAGACAATCTTTGTGCTGCGCTTGAACTCGACGAAATTGGATTGGTATTTTTGATCTCGTGGGGCGACGAGGCGATGGACCTAGTACGAGTTTCTCCGGTCAGATAGTGTTCGAAGCAATGAAGCATGGTAGATATTGGAAAACTGATTGTAAGGGGTTCGCACACACCTCGCCCTTGAGCTTTACTTTCTCATCATCCTGGTGCAGTAGAATCAGTATCGCCAAACCATTCCATTTCCATTTCTGACTTTTTATCACATACACTGTATGGTGCGTACCACTTCGCCAGCCGTGTTTTGCCTCTGTCGATAGCGATGTCGTGTTAGCAAGTGGACTATGCGCCGGCTGCCCCTGGAACGGCCATAAACCAACTTACTGGCGATTCTGAATGAGGATAAATGAGAGGACCATCCCGTCTGATGTGCGGGAGAAGAGCTCTACAGCTCCTCGACCATTAACTTTCTGCAAGTGTATGTAATTGATGCGGCTGTTGTTAAGGAAGCAACAGCCATGTTTATACTGCCCGCTCTGGACTGCTCACCGCCTTCGGAGATCCGCATCGCCCGTATTAGTTTGGAGCATCAAACATGCTTCAAGAAAGGAGCAGAACGAGTTACTTACTCAGAGACTCCTCGGGGTGCTTCCCATCTAGTATGTGAGATATCATATACTCGCACTGAGCCAGCCATCTGCTTCACGGAATGAATGGAAACGCGACGGCAGCGCTTCAAGTTGTGAAACCAATGCCGGCCCCGCACTGAATGAAAGGCCCAAACACACGCGCTCTCTCGTTTCGTATATTAACTACATACCCTTTTTCAATGTCCATCTCACTCGAATAGACTAAGAGAGCAGTGGCCATAGCGCAATGCCAGTCTACAAAGTGCACGGTTTCCGGTGGCCGCGAGGCGGCATACCCAGCATTCGGGTCTTCATTGTGCTGGAGAACCTCGACGAAGCAGCGGCAGAATACGTGCAGCAAAAGAAAACCTCAACGCTGATTCTGAATGCTATGAAGAAAAACCATCCACAGGCTGCACAGCACCTTCCCGATTTGCAGCTGATAGAGCAATATGACCCATTAGACATGACCGACGCGGCTGTCAGCCAGCCGTATGCCTATGTCGCCGACAGCGTCACCATGCTGCCGGAGACCGCGAGACCGGTGCATGGTCTGAGTGTGAGCATCGACCAGCATCTGCTGGACGACGCGATTCCGCCTGAAAGACACGCTGCGCTCGCCGAGGTTCGCGATGCGGTTGCGCCCGGCCAGAAAATCGGCTGGTGGATTGTTTACAATGGCGATCCGGACAGATACTATCCCGGCATGGAAGACGATGATTTAAATGACGAAGCACTCGGTGACGATGATGTCAGTCGTAGTGAGATTGCCAGCTTTCAGAGCTCGGGGACGGGGAAATCGTCTCCTGCTGTTCCGGTACGTCGTCATTCTCATCTTGTACGATTGCTTGCTTGCTGACTTTCTCTAGCCTGAATCGCCAAAGACACCTGGTTTGAAAAAGAAAAGGTCATTTTGGCGACGCAAAGCATGAGTTGAGGGCTCTCAGAATTGCAAGATATTTCTTTAACGAATAATGTGATGATATATGTTATGATTTATTTCTTATATGGCGTGCCTACAAATGAATAACATGGCCTACCTAAGCGCGTAAAATTCAATGTCTAACAGAAGTAATGCGAGATTCGTTTATTCAACGGACAACAAAATATATGCACTACTGATTTAATTCATACATCGCATTTCCAACCACGCACATATCAACTTCACTTCTTCAACGCAGCAAACCTCTTTGACAGCTCGTCCACATCAGGTATACCCTTACTATCCTTCCTCTGTAGCCCACCCGGTCTGCTACTGGAATCTTTCTTATCGGCAGCGGCATCCCCTGGGATTTTGACTCTGGGCTCCGGGTTATCGCTGCTAGGCCCTGGCTTCGCAACACTTACGGGACTCTTTCCCGTGGCATCGTGCTGTCCGATATCTCTCGGCGGCGTAGCGCGCGAGAGCGCATCCCTTTCGGACGTCCGACGCATATCGACAAGGTTCTTTTGAGGCGTATGCGGGGGTGCCGAGACGTCACCCGCATCATCATCGTACTCCGGCGGAGGCGACTGTGAGGGTGGCGGCGTCTGCTCGTCTGTCGACATTGGTTCCGGCACCGAGCCCTCTGCTTCTTCGTCCGCAGGCCAAGCAACATTATACGCTTTTGCGATTTCGCGCAAATAGCTCTCTACCAATTCCACCGAAGGGGGCTTCACGCGGAGCTTCTTGACTAGTCGTTCGGGGATTTTGATTGCTGTCTTATTATCCTGTGCGAGGGTTGCGAATTCTTTGCCCCAGCGCTCCATCAGTAACATGCGCAGCGTTGTTAATTCTTTGACTTCGCGTGGGAACCGAGGACAGGAGTAGAATATCGCTACGGCTGCTTCATCAAGACCAGCATTAAGATAGCTATTGGCTTCCTCGTCAAACTCCTCGCTCTCGTCTAGAGCGGCAGGCGAATCCTGTCGTTGATCCTCCGCGCGGTGCTGAGGCTCAGGAATTGACGACGTTTTGCGGCTCGAAAACCAGCCAAACCCTCGTCCTCCACCTTGCTTCTGCTGCTCCGGTGTAGGCGATGTAGCATTCTTTTTCTCAAGGCTCTGTTTGAGCTCCTCCTTCGCTTTATTCCGTCCCTCGACGCCTTTGTCCGAAAACGCAATCTGGTCCAGAACAGCTGCGCGCGCAAGTAACAGCTCGCAGTACAGCTCTATTATCTCCATGACCTCAACGCCAATATCCGCCGCAATGACATTTTCGACTCTGTACCGAGCAGAGGCTTCGCGGCCATTTTCAAGGAGTTGCGCCAGTTCGCGGCGCTGGGCGACTGAGGATGCGGTGTCTTTCTTTTGCAGAAGGCGCAGACGAGGAATGAGTAGACGCAGCGTAGACTGTAGCTTGGTCTAGAGAAGTTGGGTACTTGTTAGCATGATGTGTCGCAGCAGAGGTGACGCAATTGTTGTTGACTGATAAGTGGGGGTTGGTTGGCGATAACGGTTCACGGAAGGGCAAAGCAAATGCTTACAGTTTGAGTCGACGGAGGCATCTTTCCAGTACTATATACTGTTGACCGTTATACCTGACATGCAACGGGCGGGTTTGGAAATGTATTCTTCCTGTCGATGGGTTCCAGGTGGTTGGTTGTTCCTGCTGGGTTCACAGCGCCGGAACTGGAATGATAGCCAGCCCCACGTGGACTGCGGAGGCATCCACCATTCTTTCTCCAGTACGGAGGTGGGCACGTAAAGTTTTGAGGCATGGAAAATGCGCTAGTGAGCCAACGTGCATTAGTGCAAGCACTAGTACTAAATCCTCATACTCAGCTTACCTAATATTATACTAGGCAATATAAGATATACTATTTTTTATTTACTTTAATCTTAAGTATTTTAATAACTACTTTTACTTTTTATAAATTTAAAACTATTCTTATTTATA
>WTTZ01000186.1:0-25157 GCA_011750695.1 Penicillium sp. OUCMDZ-019
ATGGCTTCCAGTGGATTCTGGAGCAAGGGTGAGAGCTACTAAGCCAATTCAGTATTAGCCGTATTATAAAGCTTTCAGCATACATATATAGTACCCAGGTACCAATCGACAACGCCCTGTCTCTGCCTTCAATTCCTGAGTAGATATACTGATTGACAATATCAGAGATTTTACACAATGGCGACAGTCGACGACGGTACCGTGACACAAGTTGTCAATAACCCCAGTAACAGTGATGATGCTGAAAAACACCATGAAGTGGCTGTTGATATTCAGCAGGCCTACGAGGTGCACATTCCTCCCAAGCTTGTCGTCAATTGATGCATAGATGACGCTAATCATAAGTGCTTGCAGCTCCCAAAACCGCATTACATCTGGGGAATCAAGTTCTGGGCATACAGCCACCCGAGAGTACAGGCCATAATGCTTGGATCTGTTCTCTTCATGACAGTGGGCATGTTCAACGTCATTACTTTCATTGGAGGTGCCGGTCAGCAAAGTGCCTGGCTGTCCGACATAGCCAACATAGCACTCTATACTGTGTTTTCTTCCTTCTGTTTTGTTGCTCCTGCATGCCTCAACTATTTCGGACTGAGGGCTACTTTGTGTGCCGGTGGTATCGGGTATGCCGCATATGCAGCCAGCTTGTGGTGCTTTAACCATACCGGAAATGTGCCGTTTGTCATATTTGGAGGATGTTGGTGTGGGCTGTCTGCTGCATTTCTCTGGTGCGCCGAGGGAACAGCGATTACCTCTTTCGCGAGCGAAGATAAAAAGGGTCTCTATGTGTCTATCTTCTGGTCCATCTTCCAGTTTGGTGTGGTTATTGGAGCCGCCATCCCCGTGGGACAGAACTGGAACACGGGTGCTGATAATGATAGCCGAGTCAGCGACGGCACCTATATTGGACTCTTCGTCCTGATGTTAATCGGTTCATTCCTAGGCCTGGCCATGTACCCTTGGCAGAAAATTATTCGAGAGGATGGTTCTCGCGTCATGCTGGAGACAAGCAAGAAAACTTTCCGGCAGGAGCTCGTGACATCGTGGCAGGTCTGCAAGAGGAACTGGTGGATTGTGTTCTTCTTACCGATGTGTTGGGCGGTTAACTACTATAACATCTATCAGTCTAACGACTTCAATGGTGTTTACTTTACGGTCCGCGGACGTGCCCTCAATACTTTCATCTCAGGGGCTATCCAAATCCCTTCCGCATGGATTCTTAACATCTTCACAGACAAACTGCCTTTCGGTCGCCGGAAGAGGGCATTCATTGCTATACTCTATGTCTTCATTGCTATTAATGCCGTTTGGATTGCAGGATATTTCATGATGAGGAAAACTGTGTACGGCTTGAGCGAGTCGCAGCGTGTGGATGTATATGATCCTGGCTATCCAGGAGCGTGTGCTGTGTATGTCATGTATGGCTTCACAGATGCCACCTACAACTGCTACGCTTATTGGTTTATCGGAGCACTCAGCAACCGACCTGATGAGGTAAGTCTTCCAATATTTACATTACATAGGCAACTCCCACACGAAAGTGCATCTACTAATACCTAGCATAGCTTGCTGTGTATGCATCTATATACCGTCTCCTCAACGCTCTGTGTCAAATTTGCGCTTATGCGCTCGATCTCGACGGGTATTCTAAAGAATTTATGTTTGGTTCTTCATGGGCTGTAAGCACTGTGACCTCCAACTACAGTGATGCTCTCCGGCTGACAATGTCTAGTTCGTGGCTGCTGGGCCAGTGTTTATCTTGCCTATTATTAAATATTGGCTCAAGGATACCAACATGCTGGGGACTTTGGAGGAGATTGAAGGAACTGCTGTTCAGACAGAGCAGCAAACCAATGTAGAGCCCCAGAAGGAGAAGGATTCTTGATAGGATATGTGCAAACCCTGACTGAATAACACCGGTGATCGTAGTTCATGCACTAATTTGACGAGGCCAAGATACGGCCGCATGAAGATTACTTTTTCTGTTACCCGAAGAGAAATTTGAAGTACCTAATATATCATTTTTACTTATTTCGCCCTTTTTCGCTCGAGAATCTCTGTTGCTAGCTAGGATATTTAGTAATATGTACCCAAGTAATCTTCAATAATGGTTGATACAGATAATTAGCTATCCAATGAAGTTGATAGTCAGGCTGAACTAACTGTGCGGGAGGGTTATCCATGGGTGTACATAAAAGGCTTCGTACAGAAATCTTATGTTTTATTTTGACTTGTGTAGACTATATATGGGCGAAAAAGCGCCTGTCATATCAAACTAGTGTTTCACGCCTTTGCAGTGCCGGTTGTGTAGTCAATCTCAAAGGTATAGATTGGATCATAATGCATGGCCCAGTAGCCATCCCAAATCTTCTTTGTAATCGGTCCAACTTTCCCGTCTGCAACTGGCTTGTCATCGAGCTCGGTGATGGGCATGATGCCACCGGCAGTAGTGCACATGATGATTTCGTCGCAGTTGTACGCCATCTCGGTCGGTACGTATTCAATTTTCACGGGGATGCCGTTGGCGTTTGCAACATCAATAACACTCTTGCGAGTGACGCCAATCAAAACACCACGCTCGGGAGTGTAGAGGGTGCCGTCCTTAATAAAAACAATATTGAATCCCGAGCCCTCGGTAAGATTCGCGTCACCGTCCGTCAAAAAGGGATATAACGCGCCACGGTCAACGGCCTCGAAGAGACCACGGGTTAGATCACCCCACTGGAGGTTCTTGACAGTCGGATCGAATGATCCAGGAGAAGTTCGCTTCACTGTCCGCGCTACGATGGCCTTGCCACCACCGGGCTGCATCTCGGGCTCCATAACCCACACAAACGGCTGAATAAACATGTAGAGGTTGTTCTTGAAGACCTCACCGGGGGTGTGGCCACGCACACCCTTCAAACCGCGGGTGACGATCAGCTCGACAAAGGCGTCGCGAATGCCACTCTTGGCCACCATCTCAACTAAGATTCTTTTAACCTCCTCACGGGGCAAGGGAAGCTGAAGTCGCATCTTCTTGCAGCTGCCTTCCAGTCGGGTCAGGTGATCATCGAGGCGGAAGAAGCGGCCGTCCCAGACAGACGGCACGTCATAGGTAAGATCGCTATGCATGAAGCCCTGATCAAGCAGCGGTATGCGAGCCTCGTCGACGGGCACATATTCTCCCTCGATCCAGGCGATACCTCTAGCAAAGGGATTCTTGTCGAACGTGGCTTCTAGGACAGCCTGTCGGGCATGGTACCCCGCGAAGATTTGTTCCATTGTAGCCATGTTGGTTGTTCGTTTTGAGTTTCTTCGGATAGGCCGTGAGGATGGATGGCTTTGATGACGAACGCGGGTTAGAGTAGACTGTTGGTCTTTCACCTGTTCCTAGAGACATGCGGCGTCTAAGAAAGATAGAATTTAATTCAAACGAAGTATAAAATCCAAAGAAAAGATATCTATCGTCGGGTATCAGCGATGGCCCAAATCCACTTTCCATGGGTTTTGCCTAATCCGGTAATTCCCAATTTGGCATGTGAGACCCTCTGTACGACACCTACCAGGGCCTTGGTCCTAGCTCCTAATTCCTCCATGTAGATACTATGAAATGCCTGCAATGTGCATGGGCTTGGCTTTTCCAGCTCAGTTGGCGGGGTCATTGGTAGCTGGAAGCGGGGAGTCCTAGAATGCTCCCTCGGGCCAACGACATTAGTACTCGGCACTACTAGTAATTAATAAAATCAATGGTAATTCATGGATGTATGTAGAAACTGTTTTTGAAGTATTGGAATGGGTTTGGTAAGACTATATAATAGCAGGCCTATCTTGAGGCTCGCCCCATCCAACCAAACAACAAATCTCAAGGTTGGCTATCATCAAAAGAAGAGATTATATCAATAACATGATCCCTCAGCTCGTGGGGTTTGCTTAGGTTAGGGCTATGGCTAGTCTCCATCTCTTTCAGGTTCCATTCCACTCCACTAGCTTTCATCATTCTTTCTTGTAAGTACAACGGCATTGCATGATCTTGACGTGTAAAAATATAGCCGCGGCGGCCATTAAATCCTATATCTTTCCAGGCAGGCGGCGGGCATGGGTTAGTAAGAGGCGTTAATGCGTGAAGCTGGAGCTTTGACGCTGCCCATGACGCCTTCCCTGTTGGGACATCGTGGTAGAATATCTCTGTGGGATCCTGAACACCCATCCGGCCCTCGCCCTGTTTCAAATAGTGTCAGTTATGACTGACCGTTGGATTTAGCTCGATATAAGGAAAAAAGGTAGTTCACTTGCCTCGTCTGTCAACCATGGAAGCGGCTCAGCACATGTCTGCACAACTGAGTGGTCTTCTTGTACCAGGTAGCCGGCAAAAAATATCAGCCCAACAACTGCACCTGAATCCGTCCGCTCTGCTTGACTGAGTCCCTTAGCAGCGGCTCCGCCGGGACATCCTCCATAGGAGTGGCTCAGAAGGATAACCTCTTTGCCCTCGTCAACCAAGGAAAGTAATTTCTCCCGAACAGCGTCGATATCCGCGGTGATAGTCTGTTTGAAAGCGTCACTCGGGTTTAAACTAGGTAGATTGATAAATTCAATGAGAAACCCAGCATTTTGCAAAAGATCAATGAGTTCCTGATAATGGGCGGGAGTATGCCAACAGCCCGGTACCAGGAGAATTGTTGGCTTAGGTTTGGCAGACCACGGCATTGAGCGTCCAGATCGATGTTAAAGTCCACTGTAATTGAAGCTAATATTGATTTTGGGCACATTGATTAGGATTTTATATGGTTGTGATTTCGTGCTCATGAAATGTGCAAAATGCTCTAAGCGATCCTCACTGCTATTTAATTGAGGCTTATACTAGCAGCTGAATTTCTGTACTCCTCTACATCCTATTTCTAGTTAGCGTCGAGATACTATGTGCTCTCTTGCATGAGATCAGCAGAGCAATACGCCATTGTACATGATCCGAACTTATTATTTGTTGGTTTCGAATGTGGCCCCAGATTCCCGTTAATACGAACAGCTCCCTCGGTATTCTTCTCTTTCTGGGGCCTAGCGCGGCTGGGCCAGGGTTGGTCTCGTATCTGATCAGTGATCACAGTCGAGGCTCTTCAATCCTGTTTGGTATGGTAATTTTGTTCGGGGAGCGGGTTATAGGAGAGGGATATACGCAAACCATTTTGATGGCAGTATTATTCAATTCTATTCGTCAACATATTTGGTGTATCATATAAAGTATAATGACTTAAGAAGAGATTAAAGCTATTATCAATACTTCAATCATGTCGATTCAAGTACACGCCGAACATGATATGGCCCGTAAGGTATCAAATCCCAAATAACACTGACAGCTGATCACAAAATTTTGATTATATATACAGGCAAGCTTACCTCTTATATACATAGATTTTTCTCCCTTTAGATATTCTTAATATACCTAGCACTTGGGCCGGTTAGAGTCTCAGAAGTCGCTAGCGATTCTATCATGCGAAATACTTTGAAACACAGCGCTTACAATCGTTCCTAGAGGCGTGCTCGAGGCATGCTAGACAGCAAATCTTCGACCATTGCTACAGACTCGAGAGCCATGCCAAAGCCCGCCTGAAAGCCTGTGCCACCCGCACCATAGTTGTGAACCAATATCCGCCTCTGCTCCCCTATCAGGACCTCCTCTCTCTCTACACGTGCACCTCCTTCACGGGAAGGACGAAGGCCTGCAAAAGCAGCTAAGACCTCAATGTCCTGCTGGCGAATCTCTGGGCTCAGAGCTTGCGTGCGGGCTAGAATGGATTCGACTTCGGACGCGTAGGTAGAACCGTCACTTAGAACCATTTTAGTCAGAATATATGGAAGTTTTAGCACTGTCCGTGACTTACCCGACTCTCTTTTGCATATATCCACCGAGAATGACGTTACCCTTCGATCCCGGGCGAGGAATCACGTATGTCTCGTAGTCCGCGCCGTGACGCATCATATTGGTCTGAACATGAGGAGCTTTTACCAACACCACCTGGCCTCTGGTAGGGTAGCACTTCGGGTCCTCGACGCCAGGGAGTGTTCTAGAGGCAAGTCCGGTGCAATTGAAGACAATCTTAGTTGATGGACTTGCGTAAGCTGCCTGGATGCTGGGGAGCTTTTGACGCACAAACCGCACGTCATAGTCGTTCTGAAGCCTGCGATACAGATACTTTATGTGCTCGGGGGCATTCACTATCAACGTCGTGAAGGAGACACCGAATTTCACTCCTTCTGGAAGCTCAGCCGCAGGCAAGAGTCGAAACTGCGATATATTAGCGATGCCCAGCATCGCGCAAGATTCTGCAACTCCTTACGTCTTTCAGATATTCTGACATGTGCTGGATTTTGTCACGAGGAATATCCTCGTCCCATAGCTCAGTAGATGGCGTCCATTGCACATATGCTTCGTCTGGGCATTCCGAACCCAGCTTCGAGAGGTGAGAATATCCCAGACGATCCCATCGTAGCGCATTGGCATCTGTACCCGAAATAGCTGAGAAATTGCAACCAGCCCTACTTCGAGTAAGAATATCGATCGTGAATTGTTATTGGATGTGTATATTCTTACCATGGCGATGTATAATTCACACTCGTGTCGCCAGGAAAATGCTCCGCCACAACAGTAATCGACTTGCCGAATCCTTTCTCTGAGAGAATCAACGCAACATTGAGACCGATGATACCGGCGCTGGGGAATGGATCGTTAGGCGCTTTTTATATCACTATCGAGGGTATGAGCTTACCCAACAATAACGATGCTATCGTTCGAGCTCAACGAAGCCATTGTACGTAGGCGTGACTGCTGCGATCTGGACGGGCCGAGATACGATAAAAGATACGATAAAAGAATACTGGTCTAAGAAGCAGGTTTGGCGCAATAAGCTTGCTAGTGAAGCTCTAGCTAGAGCACAGTCTAAGATAAGATATGAAGTGTAGCGAGAGCTTTATCAAGTCCCACTATCTGATTAGACTTTAGGGCTAAGGGAGACGAAATATCTCCAAAAACAGAATAGCGTGCTTCGTGCGATGCCATTTCTCCCAATTGAGCATAACCAAACTCAGTAAAATCTCAAATCTGTTGTATCGAAGGCTGAAAGATATCAAAGGAAGAGAGGACATGTGTTTCGAGTTACTAGTTGTTTTGTCTCTGTTTCGGCTAATTATTGCTACAATAGATACATTTCAGACTAACACTACTATGCGAAATGGACTATTTAGCTTTCTAAGTAGCACTTCCACCCTCAGGAAAAAGATTTCACCTGTATGAACCAGTTGTGTTCAGTCAGCCATGAAGTTAGGTACCGCGTATGAAAATCCAGACACGTCCAAGGTCGTGAAGTTCGCATCGAATGCTGTGGGGAAATTAGCGATGTAGTCTGTACAGTGTCAGCCTCTCGCACATAAATCTTTGGGCCCTTTAATCCAAGATGTATAGAGATACTTAAAGATCGTTCTTACCTTGGTAAACGTCCCAAGTGGCCTGGTCGAGCGTGGTAGCGGCGTCCTGGGGCGTGACCAGATGAGCCCTAACTTCTTGTGCAAGCGGTGCGCCTTCCGGGTGACCACGCAGCCCCGGCAGAAGACTTAGATGTTCCACTGCCTCCCAGGCATCCTGGGAAATGGTACTTGAGCGCTGCCATATTGAATATGTGTTCCTCAGTAGGTTGTAGATCCTCGCGCCGGTGTCCTGGTCTAGTGGCACGTCCGGCGTGGTTTTCGCTAGCTGAATGTAGTAGCAGAGAACGCTCATGCCTAGGAGGAAGGTTGGTTGCATTAGCGAGGATTGCATCCAGCACACTGAATGCAGCTGCCCGTCAGGGCACGTCTCCTCGTCGAGTAGCTGCTGGAACTCGAGTAGCTTGATTGCGGCCTGTACGCAGGAATTCCGTGAATACTGGCACTGTGCCTGAGTGTAAGACGGCGCGAGGTACTTCCGGTGGAGCCAAATCACCAGCCGCTGTACGGCGACCTGTAGCCATACGCGGTATAAAACGATCTGTGGCGGCACCATGAACGATTGGCCGAGGGGTTGCCATTGGAAGATTGGCGGCAGCGATGCCTCGGCCTCACGCAGCTTCTGGTCTAGGTTCATAATCTCCGTGTATGGGTGTCTGTGGGTGTCGGCAATAATATCGCTTATCAGCCCACCGATTCTGTCAATCCTGTTCTTCGCCAAACAGTAAAGCACTGGCGTCACCTCAGTTTCGGGCCGGGAAGAGGGCAGTTCGACTGTCGCCTGGTCGAAGTGTGAATCTAATAGGTTGCGTGGTTCAGCTGTATCGCACTGCTGCGACTTGAGGAGATGCGGCAGCCCTAACTGGCTCGAAAGCCGTAAGTCCATTTGTACAATAGCTGCCCATACGCGCCTTCGCATCTCGCCGGCAAATGTCGAAATATTCGGAAAGTTTCGAGGGTCTCGATGGTAGCCCAGGCTTATGGCCAGTTGCACAACCATACCCAGCAGGAACCAGAGTTCAATATTTGTATCTTTGCACAGAATAGCCTCACTGGCCAAGTTATTGATCATAGTCTCAAGTATATGCGTCCCGCCTTTGGTAAACTGGCCCAGTATAAGACAGTGAGCAGTTCGCTCGCGGAATTTGTAGACGCGCATCAAGGTGTTGGGGTCCGTAGGGTCCTCGGCCGCCTGCTGTTGTGTGGAGAGACACATGATACTGAATAAGAGGCCGATCCAGGCAAAGGACGCAGCAGCCGGGTCCTGCCAGAAGCTCTCGTACTGCATTAGGGAAGCGTTAGCTATGGAGGGAGTTCCGAGATTAAAACACCAGATACGGAACGTACCTCTCGGAGGAACTGGCCACTGTGAAGAATGACTGTTCACAGAAGTTAGCTATATGCGTGCACCTTGTACGGCATGCTCTCACAAATAGAGGAATTAACTACATACCTGGTGCAACGCCTTGGGCAAGAAAGTATCGCGCGACCATACGGTCCACTACTGGCCGATTTGGCATTGAGGTCAAAATATCGGTTTTGGTCGCGTGGACAGGTTCGTATAACAAACGAGGACCAGGGCTGCAACGTGGCACATGGTTGCCGTTGCCTAGCTTTCTCACCTCCTCTTCTTTCTCATAGTGACCTTTCAGCTCGGAGATGCTTTCAAGGACGGCAGCCCAATGAACGCTGCTAACGTAATTTACGCCGTGCGCCTGGATACGCATGCTCCCACGCTCTGCAGTTGTGCATTCCGTGTCCTCGTCGGCAGAAGCTAGGGGATTCTTTCCTTCAGGGCCTACGGATGGTGACTTATCCGGCGTACCTTGGAAGGAATGGGCTGCAGAGTCTGTAGATGAGCCACCTGAAGGTAAGGATGTCTGCTGCTGCTCCATCAGGGAGCGCACCAGAGCTTCAAGCTGCTTGATGCGCTCGCCGACACTAACTTTTGCCTTTTGCTGCGGACTCGATGTATAGGTGCAGGAGAGTGCAATGCCCTTGTCCACACATGTCTTACATGGAAGCTGGCGATCGCATCGTACCCTTTGGATACCAAGTCAGTCAATCATCAACTATAAAAGGGTCAATGGGCAATATACTTGCGACTCCTACAGAAAGTGCATGACAGCAGTGGTTTTTCCCGGCGCCGGTCTCGTTGATGGGGCGAGTCTACTATGGTGTTAGGATTTGTGGTGTAAGGGTCGAACTGCATCGAGGTGAGTTGGGGCTTTTGCTGCGAGTGGCACGCTAAGTCAGACGACATTTAGAGCTGAACTATAGTCGTAATGTGAATTCGGACATATGCTTGTATTTTTCACCTGTGAATTTTTCTCAGCATAGAATCCGTGAGGAAGTCAACGAGAGCTAATCTAATTGCAGACGCAACGGAGCAATCGACGGGCTCATCGCGTGGGGGTAATCGACGGGGCAATTGACGGAGCTAATTTCATTGGAAGGAATACAGATAGTAGATACTAGAACCCAAAGACCAAGGGAAAATAGTGGACACGGAGCAGATCCGGGCAGATCCCTTTGTTCCAATTCGCTTAATGCCTGACGCCGGTACTTGTACAGTAGCATCCGCAACCTCCAGCCCTAGGGTTATTTTAGGGGCTTTAGGGTTAGCCTTCTTCCAACTCATATAACAATCAGCAGTCGTACCATTGCAGCTCTCCTACTCTTCGTCATCTACACAGTACTTACGTATTACTGCACCATTATACTGCCCACAGAAGATGTCAGCAAGTGAGATGGAGAGTGGTCTTGCCCAAGCGGACAATCACGAATCCCAAAGAGTCGACACTAATTCCGAAGCAGCAAAACGCAGCATCTCGGCCGGAGATAAAGACTCTCTTGGTTCAGATGTCCCTGTCGATGCTATTGGGGAGAGTGATAAGAAGAAATTTTCGGGTGTGGGAACCTCTACTGGCGAGCAGACTTCTATGGACAAGGTTCCTCCTGCAGTCCCCGACCCGAATATCGTCGACTGGGACGGCCCTGACGACCCTGCAAACCCGAGAAACTGGTCCAAGGCGAAGAAGATGCTAAATATATCCCTAATCAGCCTCTCGGTACTCTACACGTACGTACAAATCAATGCATTTCCCGTTCGTGCAAAATCGATGCTTCACGCCCCGAGCAAAATACCATATACTGACTGACGCGTGCCTCAATGCAGGAATATTGCCACGACCATGTTCGCACCGGGTGCAGCTGAGCTAGCTTCTGAGTTTGGAGTGACTAGCACCATTGTCGAGACGCTCATGGTGACAATCCCCTCGCTGGGCGCCTCGATGGGTCCCCTACTGTTCGCGCCGCTGTCTGAAGTGACTGGGCGCATACCCATCTACTGGGCCAGCAGCATACTATACCTGGGCTGCACCGTGGGTTGCGCGCGCAGCACTGACGCGGCTATGTTCTTGGTCTTTCGCTTTCTTTGCGGTGCCTGCGCGGCATCTTTTATGACCTGTGGTGGCGGTACTATCGCCGACCTGCTAGCCAAGGAGCATCGAGGTGCCGCAACAGCTATGTTTACTGCCGGCCCCCTGCTTGGTCCTGTCATTGGCCCCGTGATTGGTGGCTTTGTCACGGAAGCATTGGGCTGGCGGTGGACATTCTACTTGGTGCTCATGTTGGTAAGTCTCCGTTTCTTTCTCTTTCACTTTGAATTCCTCTTGACGAGAGCCAGAGACTAACTAATTTCTAGGCCACCGTTGTGACAGCGGTTGCCATGATCACGATGCGCGAGACCAACGCCACCATGATCCTCGCCAGGAAGGCTGCCCGACTGCGCAAAGAGACGGGAAATCCTGACCTCCGGCCCGCGCGTGAGAGACACATTCCGGTGCGAGAACTCGTTAGGCGCGCGCTGATCCGGCCCATACGCATGTTGCTCCTCTCGCCCATTGTCCTGCTGATGGGGCTATACATGGCGCTCGTATTTGGCATGACCTACCTCTTGTTTGCAACCTTCCCGTCCGTCTTCGAGGATACTTACGGCTGGAGTGTTAGCGTTTCGGGGCTAGCATATCTGGGCCTAGGATTTGGCTGTGTTATTGGTGTTATCCTTTTCTCCAAACTGAGTGATAAGCTGCTGCGCGAGAACGGTGGACCAGAGCGCCGCCTGGTGTTGATGATGTGGGCTGGTCCTTGCGTACCGATCAGTATTTTCTGGTATGGCTGGTCAGCTGAATATCATGTGCAATGGATTGTGCCCATTATTGGCACCACCTTCATTGGCGTTGGCACCATAGTCGTTACTTCGTCGGCACAGCTCTATATGATGGACATGTTCGGTCCACAGGGCGCTGCATCAGCGTTGGCAGCTACCACGCTGGTACGCAATGGTTCAGGCGCATTCCTGGCTTTGGCTGCAGATCCGCTTTACGAGAGGTTCGGTTTAGGCTGGGGGAACAGTGTTTTGGGTTTCATCTCTCTTGCATTCACGCCCATGCCGATTGTATTTTACAGGTACGGACCGTGGTTACGAGAGAAGTTTCCTGTGAATCTCTAAAATGCAACCTGCTCCCTTATTATGCTACCTTGCCATTCAATCACTCGCTTTGCTCATATGTATTTATTCTATAAAATGCTTATCAGGATAGAAAATGGAATGTAAGTAATCATAATAGTGTTGGTTCCTCTATGTTCAAGCTCAGACTTTTAGCTGGAATATTTCATAATATTCTAGGCAATTTGCCGAGGTGAAAAAAACTACATAAGGGAATACTCCCCATTTTTGGCCTACTTCCCGGGCCTAAGCCAGCTCAACTAAGCACAGTTAAATATCTTATATTGTGTCCAAGACCGTAGGATATATATGACAAAAGGAAAAGAGGGCAAGAAAACACCCGAGCAAGTATCGTATGATGCGATCTACTTGAGCAGTTCCCCTGAGGGGCCAATGACACTTCGCTAGCATGAACCTTTCATTCCCCGTCTTCGATATCTTCTTTCGTTCGTACAACTATACCATCAACGATATCTGCACGATTGAAGTCGATCAAATCAGTCTCGGCGAATTTGCGAGCGGAGATGCCACGCTCAAAAAGTATGTCTAGTTCTTCAAATGTTCTCCCCTTGGTTTCTGGTAGGTAAAATATTGCCCATACAACCACAAGCGTACCAAGTCCTGCAAATAGGAACCCCGTATATGCTCCCCAATTGGCTTCCGTTGGACTCATTGCATACGGAAGACCAGCTGTGATGGAAATAGAGAAGATGTGAGGTGTAAAGCAGGCCACACCCAATGTCTTACCGCGAATCGTCGTATTCGGAACTTCCGCGATCAGGACATAAACGATGGGGCCCAGACCAATGTTGTAGACAAAGTAGAAGAGGAGCAGCATAATTGATTTGGCATACATTGCTCCTTTATTAGAACTGGGAGCGATACCCAAAAATCCCATCACATACATCAGCACGGTAGTAAAGCTACAGGTCCAAATATATCCAGCTCTTCGGCCCCAAATTGTCATCAATGGCCACGAAAGAAAACCACCAACAACGCCAAGCGCAAACAGACCACATGACATATCAAAAGCTTGATTGGTGTTGAGGCCGGCCAGTTCAAAGAAGTAGGTGCAATAAGAGGCAGCGAGGTTGACTCCGCATAAGAATTGACCGCTATAGGCCATTGCGCAAATGAGAGTTCGTCGAAGGTTTGTGCCTTTGAAGCAGTCCAGATATGTAGCACTTTCTGATAGTTCTGCTTCCAAAGCTATGGTCTCCTTCATGTGAGCCAGAGTATTTTCGAGGTCATCTCCATAGCCAGTACGCTCAAGTGACTTTTTGGCTTCATCATGTCTCCCTTTCTTCACCAAGAACCATGGTGTTTCCGGAGCTAGAAAGGTCCCGAGAATAAAGATCAATGGAAATGCATATTCCGTAATAAAGGGCGCTTTGTAGGCCCATTTATCTGATCGATTTTCCGTGCCTCGTAGAATGCCGATTCCAATGAGTGATCCAAGTACTTGAGCGAGATTGTTGCATGACAACCCTATACCACGAAGACACACCGGGAGAATCTCTGAAATGTATGCAGGTCCAAGAACCGGGAAACTTCCCGTGAGGAGACCAGTCAAAAGATCACCAACGAAGATAACAGCGGCACTTTCGCCGAGAACTTCCATCAAGAGAGTTGCCAGTGATATGACAGTAGCGCCCAGGAGAGTCTTCCGGGGCCCAAAGCGATCGACGCACCATCCACCCCAGATTGCAGACAGCATATACCCGATAACCGGCGCATAAGTAAATGCAGATGTCCATGAGGCGGCAAGCACATAGCTGCCTGACCCAGCAGGGTATTCGTAGCCAAACTTCTTGCGAAACTCGGGTATACCAACCAAAGTTCCAACAATAGTTGGTTCATATCCGATAATCAAATTGGGAAAGCAAAAGAATGCAGCCCAGAAAACCGCTGCTCTGTGCTTAGATACGGCTTCTCGAACTGTAAGCTCATGCTCTCGTCGAGCGGCTCTCTTCGAACCCTCGATCAAATCGTAGTCTATGACTTCAGGAGTGGCCATCTCTGTTGAGACCCAGGTGGTAACTAATGATTTTGTGTTGAGATCTTTGCAGTATGGCCCTTTCGAAGACAATATCGACCATTCTTAAACTTGTGCTGGGTTGATACGCTAGGCTACTAATAATGCCGACTTATCTTTCAACTATATACATTGCGAAAGATAACAGACTACTTACTGGGATGTTATCAATATCGACCCCGGACATCTTACACGAGGCTTTGGTGTGCAATAGGCCGACCTAGCCCTTGCAAGCAATGTCAGAACACGCGCTTGGAACTATACGAAATCTATGAAAGATAGGGTGTTCTTGGTATCATTGGGTGCCTCAAGCAAGAGAGTTTCTACTTTTCAGTGCTTGAGCAATCATATTATCATATTTATGTCTTAGCACAGATATGTTACCCCGAATAGGCCGAAACGCGTAGTTTCGTGGTTATTTCCTCTTTAGGTAACTTTTGACTCGCACGGGCCACCTTCCGAAACGGGCAGTTATGAGTTTTCTCCCTATCGGGCGATGTTCAATCTTACAGCTCACTAGCAGAACAAAGAATATGCAAAACATAGTCTCTCCTCATGACTCGCATTTGAGTATGTGGTAGCTGTGAGCTCAATCCTCCACCTCTTAGTTAGTAGCTTGTTACCAAAGTTACCTTGCGACAACTGCAAAGCAGCATCAACTTTCCAAATCAAATATCTCTCCAGATTTTCAGGTTCACCATGGCACAGCTTCCTGCAAGTGTAGCAAAATCTCTCGAGGAGACAAAAGTCGAATATAAACTTCTCGGTAGAAGCGGGCTTCGAGTTTCTGTTCCTATTGTGGGTTGCATGAGTATAGGCAACCCAGAGTGGGCGGATTGGGTGATTGGACCAGAGAAAGCACTGCCGTTATTGAAAGCTGCTTACGATCGTGGTGTCAATACTGTAAGAAATTTTCTAAATTTAATTTTTGGTGAATTTTAGTTCTGATGTGATTTCGTGGGATTGAACAGTGGGACACTGCCAACGTCTATTCAAATGGTAATTCTGAACGGGTGATCGCGCAGGCGATCAAGGAATACAGCATTCCCCGGCATAAGCTTGTGATCATGACGAAGGCCTGGAGTTGCGTTGGGGAGGATCAATTCCATGCCTATCCAATCCTAAGCCAGCTCCGAACAAGCAAGGATTATGTAAATCAATTTGGTTTGTTCATTACTCCTCTCTGGACTAAAGTCTATGTGCAAAAAACTAATTTGACCAGATCTTTCCAGGAGCGCTCTTTTCACAGCAGTTGATGCATCACTTAAACGACTAGAGACAGACTATATTGACATGTTTTGGATCCATCGCTTTGATCCATACACGCCAATTGAAGAGACAATGCGGGCTCTTGACGATCTGATAAGGTGCGGTAAGATAAGGTACATTGGGGCCAGTTCTATGTGGACCTATCAATTCGCCATGATGCAATTCTGCGCAGAAAAGCATGGCTGGACAAAATTTGTTGCAATGCAGGTAAGTCTTTTCAACTATATCGATGGATTTACTGGTATATATTGCGTATGAGTAAACTCAACTCTAACTTTTCCGGGTTCGTAAAGAATCATTACAGCCTTCTATACCGCGAAGAGGAACGAGAGATGAATAAATTCTGCAATGCCACTGGCGTTGCCATTGTACCAGTACGTCTCCGTATTTGATATTAGAACATCTCCTCGAGACTAACAAATTGGAACTCTAGTGGGGACCCCTCGCACAAGGTCAACTTGCGAGACCTCTCAAAGTTCGCGGGACTACTGCACGGTCAGCCGGTGGTGAGGGAGACCCATCTACTACTCGCCCCGAGGCCATCGAAATCATCAGTCGAGTTGAAGAATTAGCCAAACAAAAAGGTTGGACCATGAGTCAAGTGGCTTTGGCTTGGACAATGAAGCGGGTAACCAGTCCCATCATTGGTTTTAGCAGCGTCGAGAGAATTGATGAAGCTCTCTCCGCTCGCGGTAAAGAGTTGACCGTGGCAGAAGAGAAGTACTTGGAAGAAGCATACACACCTCTTGAAGTAGAAGGTCACTTTTGATGTATATATATATACCTAGGTATATAGACACAAAACAAAGTCATAGTGGATACACCAACTCTACCTAGGTACCTAGGTACTTGAAGAGCTCTCGGTGGGGAAAAGTTACTGTGATATGTGTTTGATTTGGTTCTGGACACTTGTTTTGGTATTTTATTTTGCGCATTATTTGATTTAGAGGTTTTGATAGGTAATACCTTGACGTTGCTTTTCGAAATTATATGCAATTTGTAGACGAGGTTCCGTTACCATTTGGACTTCCGGGCCGGGAGTCTATGGGGGGAATGGCTGTCTACGCCAATGGTAAATTGCGTCTTCTATAGGTCTTTATGAATTTTCCAAATCTCTAATGCTATATATTTGTAAATGGAACTTCAAATAAAAAAGACATCTAAAGGATAAGGGGGAGACTTCATGAAGTCATCTTACACGGGTAAAATTATGCCCTCGGGATGAACCCTAAATATATATAAAATCGTGATCCGCGGTACCTCCACAAGAATCCTCTTCATCTTATAACATAATAATTCATAAGTAATCTATATGTAGTACTAAAAGTTGCTGCATATTCTGAAGGCCCGAAGTGAAACAGTTTTGATTTTAGGGAAGAGTGTCCAAGTGCCCAGGAGGTGTTCGGCCAGTATGTAGTTAGGTGTCAGCTTTTTGAATGGAATGTTCTATCGGCAGTTTGAAACAGACCTACTAAGAACATCGAACAAAAAAATACGGCCTCTGTGGTTAACAGCCCCTGACATACTGATATCAAGTAATAGTATGTCATCCATCCACCTGCGTTGTCGCAATCAAATCTCTGTCGTCATCCAACGCCGAGACGCTCCAGACGCTCCTCTAGAACATGCTAGACGGTGATAAAAGCAAAGACTATATGCACAATGATATATGCCGATCACTCGTGCAAGGAACTGTGAATGCGCGTCATACTCCTGATTTGCTCGATCCAAACAGTTGTATACAGGTCACGTGATGCGCAGTGATGTCATTCATCGTCAGATCGATCGGTGAACGACGACCCGATGGATGATGTCATATCGAGAGGGCATCGCGAGTATAAATCAGGGGCTTCATCTTGGCTATTTGTCTTTAACCAGACAATTCACTCTTACCAATTCCACTACCACGAGCTTCCGCTTTCTCATTACTTGAAACCAACATATCATCAACCTACAAACATATCAATCATGTCTTCTAACGGTGCTTCTGGCTCTTCCACCTTCCAGTCCTACGTGGACTCTGCTGTCGGTGCTGCTCAGAACGCAGTGGCCTCTGTGACTGGCAACTCCGCTGATCAGGTAACTCCATTTCCACTAGGAGTCAATAAATTGAGCGCCTATAACTAACAAATCTCACAGAAACAAGCCGACAACACCAAGGCACAAGCTCAAAGCGAGTACAAAGACTCCCACACCACCGCGCGAGCCGGTCCTTTCACCGCTGACCCCAACACCGGTGCCGCCGTCACCGACAACGAAGATCGTACCTCCGGCTCCTGGAACCAGACCGTCGGTGCCGCCAAGGAGTCCTTCGGAAACCTCATTGGCAACGAAAACCTTCGCCAGACCGGTATCCAGCAGAATGCCGATGGCAAGAATCAGGAGGCCAAGGGCCAGCTCTCCGATCTTGGCCAAGGCATGACCGACCGCGCCAAGGGTGCCATGGGTAACATTGGTGCTGCTGTTACTGGTGACCGTGAGGCCCAAGCCAAGTGGCAGGATATTCACGATGAGGGAAAGACGCGCCAGCGCGGTGTAGAGGCTGATCTTCAGGGAACTGAGCAGCGATAAGAAGCAGGACGGGGCTGATAGCATGAATTGCTGAAGCGAGTTATGGCTTCATGTTTTCTTTTTCATTTGTCTTGCCGTCCCATTCTATTGTGTGTAAATAGCGTTTATCAGAACACGAGATATCCCATATGAATTAATGCATTATGATGAGACTTGAATTCAAACCTGGAATTGTAGATCTTGGCCTCGTTCGTTGAATACCTAGGTGTGCAATTATATGTTCTGGACAAGCCATGAGAGGAGAGGTTATCCATTGTATTGAATAACAAAATGTAATCACGCTGTGAAATATTAGAAGAAATGCCTACCCCGTAACACCAATGCCAGTAACTGACCGAATCTATGAAAATTCGCTGGTTGACTGCTCAATATGAATGCAAAAACCCGACCAAATATGAAGCTCGCTTAACGCCACAATCTTTTAGAAACAACATAACACTCAAGGAGAGATTTTCTGAATCGCAAATGGCAACGACCCTACCAATGACAGATGCCTCCTTCGCTCTCGTCCATTGCCCATGTGCCAGCCATACCGACAATCTCAATCTGGCCATCAGCATGCTCGCCGACTTTCCCTAAAGTAGCAAAGCTTGTGTCTGCAGGTCCGTTGCTTAGGAGACGTCGCGCCCAGGCATCGATTGCCGGTTCGCCAGTCTCGTCACGAGCTTGTTTGAGAAAGGGAATCAAAGCCGTTCCACCGGTACCCCGGAGTTTCTTGCCTGACCTGTCCCCCTGTCTAACATTTGCCAGGTTCACAACGGATCGAGGAGCCTGTGGCTTGGGTGAGATTGAGTGACGTCTTTGCTCGCGTGACTTGACAATAATGTAGCGGGACACCACTTGGATGTGCTTGTCGCGCAAGTCTCGCAACATCGCCAGAGACGCATCATAAGCCAAACAGAGAGCCTTGTCTGACCGCCGTGCATCCACAAACTCACGAATATTGGCGACGCTGCCAACGTGTTCCAGGAATCGACGGTGTTCATGAGGCATATACTGTCTCATTTCTTGGATGAAGTTGTGCCTCGGTTTGGGAGAGACTCCTTCCGATTCGCTTTGCGAACGATCGTCATCGGGACCTACTCCGGTTGGACGATGCTCGATGCCCAAGACTATATCAAAGAACTGAAGCAGTGAGCTCTGGGCATTGCTACCACCGCCATATTGTCTAAATTCGTTCGGCCCTGCCCCAATATCAAACGTCACGCCATTCGGAAGTCCAGCATCGCCCATGTTCTTGCTTCCTGCGAGAAATGGGCGCACTTTATGGTAGAAAACGTGAGGGTCGCAGTGCTCGAATAGACGTTGCATGATGACAGTAATCTCGGTTATGCATTGCGCCAATTCTTGTAAACAGGACGTGACAGTGCTGTTGTCTCCATGGCGTGCTGCAGTAATTGCTTCTAGCATTAATGGAAGCATCGGGGCTCCCCTTGCCTCAATTGCCACTGAAACAAGATAGAACCATTGCTCGTCGGTGGACCCAGTAAGAGTGTTGATGACAGCCAGGTTGTCGAGGTCGTCGGCTTGTTCATCTGCGAATATTGGCTTGTAGTTCCATAAACACACTGCAGCGTATGTGGCGACTGGTGGGAGATCCAAGTGCCCACACACCTCTAAAAGAGGCACACTAATCGATGGTGGGATGACCTAATAGAGAAATCGTTAGATAAGTTTCTTTGTCTGCATGTTACACGTGCATCCACAAACCTCCTCTGGAATATCACCACCCCATATATATGCGTGAAGCATGAAAGTAAGCACAACATAGGCTCGACGCCATTCTGCATCGCTGTGCAAGTAGGCCGTGGACAGAACGGGCAGTCTATCAACAGTAGACCGAATCCTCCGGCTGAGAATCAGTGCGTGCACCTTGTCGATGACAACCTCCCATTTTGAATAGTACGGATCTGGCAGACATGTCAAGGGCAGCTCTGGAGGAAGGAAGCCACGCTGGGGATCAATGTCATAATCTGCCAGGGCCGGGATTGGCGGAAGCATGGCAGCCAGTGGTCAACGCAACAAAACTGCAAAAGAGAGTCAAGGCGTGGCGCTGAGAGAGAGGCGCAGCTGACAGACAGTCTTGCAAGTTGGACACAGCTCGAAATGAAGAAGAAAAGATGGCAACGAGGCAAAGGACCAGGGCGCGGGGGATCACGTGCCCGCAGTTGCCGCTCCGGGGTCGGAGGCGAATGCGAAAGAGAAAGAAAATATGCTGAGTAAGAATGAATGGCGAGATTCAGCGTACAGTACTCGAGGCCTCAGGCACAAGTGTTTTCTTGGATTGTCCCACAGGCCAGCGGGGGAGGAGGAGACTGGAGAGAAGAAAATCTGGAGAGACCCAACTCCGTATAAATTGTTTCTGCCTCTACTTTGTCATGCGGAACTGGGGTTCCAGCTCGTACCGGACCGGAAAGACGTGGAAGGCCATTATTAATCTGGTTACGAAAGGCTATTTGTTGGTGATTACTCTTAAATTATAAATAAACGAGTGTGAGAGAAGGACCTTAGAAGAAACGCCCAAAAAGGGCCGTCTCGGTGAAAGTCTGGTCCAGAAAACTCTATGCCGGTTGATTTAGGAACAGGCAGCCTGTATAAATACAGAATAGGCAATATGCAAATGAACCCCTCCATCCCCTGGATATAGCATTAGGGCTCAGATCGCAGCAGCAAGTCATAAGTAAGCGTGCATGCCGCAAACATTTTTTATGCGGGCAAAAAGTGGCGCGAAATCCTCCGGGTCTGCCTCAGGCCCTCAGCCAATCGGAATCGCTACAGGCGGATTGCGTCACGGCCTCAGGCTACCGCGGATAATAAGGGTTACGCTTTTTTCTAGAATTTATCAATCTTGATGACCGAGAAGAATATTGTCATGTGATGGTTAATCAAAGACCCGAGTTGGGAGAGTCCATTCTGTACAAACCCCTAGAACAAAGCTAGGGACTATTAAAAATGCTGTTTATAAAGTGTACATGTGCCGACGCCGCCGTAACCCTTAACAAAGTACGTATATAAGAAACCACGTTCAAAGCGATGCTAAATGCATCGAATTAAATCAAGTGATGGATGATCCTTGACTTAATGCTGGCTCCATTCGATCGTGTCCAAGGCGATGCCCTCTTGCACCAACTCCCACAATGGGCTGAGTTCGCGCAAGAAGGACACTCGGTCTTGCACGGCCTTCAAAACATAGTCAATCTCAGCTTCGGTGGTGAATCGACCAATTCCAAACCGGATACTGCTGTGAGCATTCTCGTCGCTGTTGCCTAGGGCACGCAACACATAACTAGGCTCAAGCGAGGCTGACGTACAGGCACTGCCTGAAGAGAGGGCGATGTCCTTGAGAGCCATCAAAAGAGATTCACCTTCAATGTAGGCGAATGAAACGTTCACGCAACCTGGGTAGTGTCGCTCAGGGTCTCCATTCTGGGAAGTGTGTTCCATGGACAACAGACCGTTTAATAGTCGTTGGGACAATCTCGTGACATGAGCAGTATCGTACTATGAGCATTGTATTGTTAGCGCAAATTTCAACATAAAAATTGAATGAAATAAACAAGAAATATTGATGCTCCAATCATTACCCCTGCTACGTAGATCATAGTACTTGGTTCCCATGCCTTTCGACATGGGGCTACCACCAAGCGATCTCAGAAAGCCATGCATATTTTAAAGCATTTAATCATGCTGGATGCGAATAAGGAAATAAAAAAGGTGTGTGAAAAGAAATAGTGAGTCTCACCTTCATGTCTGCTTTCGCGATACGGCAGGCTTCTCCCATGCCGACCACGAGATGAGGAGCCAAAGTACCACTGCGGAGACCTCTTTCCTGGCCACCACCAGTGATAAGAGGGTCGAGACGCACACGAGGACGACGACGCACATAGCATGCTCCAACTCCTTTGGGGCCATAGATCTTGTGACCTGAGATGGACATGAGATCGACGTTCCATTTGTTTACATCGATGGGGATCTTTCCCACGGCTTGGGCGCCGTCGGTGTGGAAGAACACTTTGTTTGAGCGGCAGATCTTTCCAATCTCTTCGACGGGTTGGATAACGCCAATCTCGTTATTAACGGTCATGATCGAAACAAGGGCAGTGTCGGGGCGAATTGCTGCCTTGAGCTCTTCGATGTCGATGATACCGTTGTTCTGCACAGGCAGGTAGGTAACCTCGAACCCTTCATCCTGCAAATGACGGCAGCTGTCTAATACACATTTGTGCTCAGTTTGTGTTGTGATAATGTGCTTCTTCTTTCCCGACCGGCCAAAAAATCTGGCCACGCCCTTAATGCTCATATTATTACTTTCGGTCGCTCCACTGGTGAATATAATTTCCTTGGGATCGGCTCCGATAAGGCTGGCTACATGGCTTCGAGCGTCCTCGACAGCCTTTTCTGTCTCCCAACCATACGCGTGGGTTCTCGAATGAGGGTTACCATAAAGGCCTGTGAGGAAGGGGAGCATGGCATCGAGGACACGAGGGTCAGTCGGCGTTGTGGCTTGCATGTCAAGGTAGATGGGGCGGTTGCCCTCATCCATGATCGTTGCTTGTTTTAGAATGCCCGCGGTCGGGCTCATCGAGGTGTCGCCACTCACTGACGACGCGGGCAACTGTGCATTCTGGGGTTGGATGCCAGTCTCATCCATAAACTTCCTTTGCTCAGCCTTGATAGCTGTGTCCACGCTGACCTGCGCGTTCCGCGGCTTCGACTCAGAGGCATATTGCCGGCGAGTGGCTATCCGACCAGGAAGTGGCGAGGCGACTCTCAACAGACCAGAAGACAGGCGACGGGAGTTAACCCGAGATGCCGCCTGTCGAAGGGCATTGGATGCCATGTGAGACATGATGTTCGTTACATACACCACCCGACCATATGGTTTGAAAGAGGTCCAGCTGGTGATGGAGTGGTGATGAAAAGAAAGAGTAGTTAGTGTTCGTTGTAAGTTGGGGGTTTTTTTCTCCCTGGCACTGCTTACTTAGCTCGTGCTCGGGGATAGCGGCTTGGCATTTCGGAGACCGGAATATTCGCGACTAATCGGGATTGTATCTCCGCTTCGGATTATCCGCGGCGTAGACACAGACGGAGTACGGAGTAGACACTGAACATATCCACTAGATACCAGAAGCTAATCATGAATTATGTCTTTAAAGATCAATCCAGTGTTTCTGATATCTATACAGTGTACAATAGCTCCAATGGAGCTCTGTAAATCAGCTACTCCTTGGGTCAATGTACTCCCAATGAGTACTACTGGGCTGTAACTAGTAAGTACTGTTCTATATTCGACTACATTTGCGTCTTTCAAGAGTTCACTTGTTCGGTTATCTCTTGTGACGTTTCTAGTACTTCAAGACTAGGCATCTTCTTGTCAACAGCGGTTGATGAAGTTCGTGATATATTTTCGTTGTTGGAAAATTGAAGCGGTTTGTTATTCGGGAAGACCTAGACAGACGCCAACGATTCAGCGAGGAAAGCCGAACGCAAAACCTAACCAGTACAATTTGCTCTTCCACAGGCATAATTGTCGACAGATAATCGCTTTGTTGACGTCTGTATTGTTCGGAGAGAGTCAAGCTGCTTGGCAAGTTGGAATGCTTTGGGTTAGCGCTTACCGCTAGGCCGATAGCAGCTAGACCGAGGCATGCGTAGTCAGTAGATTATGTCATAGCCCAGCCCGGCTCAGCCACACAGAGAGCCGTAGTTTCCGGAAGTCGAGGAAGGAAAAGCCACTATGACTGCCACCACAAAGTCTACTCTTTCCCTTCTCTACCACTCACAATCCTGCCCTCGTGCTTCATTCTCCCCTATTCTCTGCCGTTGACACACGGCTTGAGTTCTATATCCTATACACACACCCAACACCTGTGCCTCCAAGGCAAGAACAACCTTAGAGTCGCATTCCCCCGTCAGCTGCGGGGTTCGGCTGCAAGATGAGTTTGAAAGGCTTGGGCAAGAGCCTATCGCGAGCGCCGCAGACGTTCAAGGCGCGCTTCAACATTGGCGAGAACACGAAGGATCCCGTCTACATCGACGCCGAACGAAGATTCCAAGAACTCGAGAAGGAGACCAAGAAGCTCCACGATGACTCGAGAAAATACTTCGACGCTATCAATGGTCAGCCCCGCGATTCCACCTTATATGTATTTTGCTGAGTACTGATGGATGAGCAGGAATGTTGAATCACCAGATCGAATTCTCGAAAGCAATGACAGAACTATATAAACCCATTTCTGGCCGTGCCTCCGATCCCAGTACGTACACCGTTGAGGGGAACCCGGAAGGCATCCAGGCATGCGAGGAATACGAGGCAATCGTGCGTGACTTGCAAGAAACGCTAGCGCCTGAGCTCGAGATGATTGAAACCAGAATCGTCAGCCCCGCGACCGAGCTTCTCGACATTATTAAAATTGTCCGAAAACTAACTGTCAAGCGTGAACACAAAAAGTTGGACTACGACAGACATCGCTCGACACTGAAGAAGCTTGAAGACAAGAAGGAGAAGTCATTGAAAGACGAAAAGTCGCTGTACAAGGCAGAAAACGACGCGGAGCAGGCCACACAAGAGTACAATCAATACAACGACCTGTTGAAAGAGGAACTGCCAAAGCTTTTTGAACTCGAGGCGGAATTCATCCAGCCGCTGTTCCAGTCATTCTACTACATGCAGTTGAACGTGTTCTATACGCTACACGACAAGATGCAGGGTATCAACATCGGCTACTTTGATTTGACTCGGGATATCGAAGAGGCGTATGAATCCAAGCGGGGAGATGCCAGGGAAAGGGCTGAGGAACTCACAATCGTGCATTACAAAACCACTGGTGGTCGTCGCAAGCCTGGGCTCAAAGATAAACTTGCTGGGGAGGACAAGACTGCCGGGCGAACCTCAACCGAGAAACCCCCTCCTCCATACTCAGCTAGCGCCGACTCTGGCACGACGATTGGTCGTGCGAACAGTACAGGTGGCAGTGCGTTAGCAGCTGCAGCGAAAGGCAAGGCTGCTCCACCGCCCCCGCGGCCAAAGCCGGGCTTCCTAGCCAAGCAAAATGCCGAGACTGTGACTGCGCTGTACGACTTTGAAGCTCAAGCACACGGCGACCTCAGCTTCTCCGCCGGTGACGTAATTGAAATCGTCCAGCGTACAAGCAACGAAAACGAGTGGTGGACAGGTCGATTACAGGGCCGTGAGGGACAGTTCCCAGGTAGGTTCTTTATTCATTCTCTTGGTATATTATTTTACTGACTTGGTTGTAGGGAACTACGTCCAACTTAACTAATATACAATACGGAATATTACCGTATAATATA
>WTTZ01000187.1:0-24927 GCA_011750695.1 Penicillium sp. OUCMDZ-019
CTTGATTTATTTATAATAAATCTATATTTTTTTGATATCTTTTTAATGCTCTTTTTAATGCTTTAAATAGGATATTTTGGTGGTGAGCCTCAATTAAAGGGAGCTAGACTTTCTGCCGCTTTTTCTACCAGGTTGTTGTGGGGCGGGAGCGAGCTAGCCAATTAGATTGCTGCCTTAGAGCCAAGGCACTAATGCATACTAAAATACACAAGTCCCCAAGGAAGGGGATACGATTATACGATTAGCTGCAGCGGCAACGTCAGCTTTCCAGGCGGAGCTCGAGCGCTGACTGGGCGATCTGGGCTTGATGTCTCGGGGAGCCCACTGTGACTGTCCAATGGTGTTGATGTATATACGTCCGTTTTATACGTATAAATATTGGCATAATTTACTTTCCATATTAATTTAAACTAGCCTCGTTCGCTGCCTGGGGTAGAGCTTGGAGGCCGCAGGGGACTTTATACTTAACCGGATTTTCCCTCTTTCATCACTGTCTGTCTGTTCTGTCGTCTGATCATCTAATACACACATATATGTGCAAATTGATGTATTAGCACAGCCAAAATGCCCCGTAGCACCGCAGACTGCACCCAGGTCTCGCCCGAATGTCCCACCTCAGCCACAACCCTGGGCTACGCGCCTAATCTGGGCGCAAACCTGTTCTTCACTATCGCATACGGCATCTGCGCGCTCATAACCATTGCTATTGCAGTATGGAAGCGGACGTGGGCGTTTGGCTTCACGGCCGGCTCGGGCTTTATCCTTGAGATGATCGGTTCGTCTCTACCTCTCTATCTACTGCATATTTTAGATTCGGTTACTGATGGACGATAGGATACGTCGGCCGCATCCTCCTGCACTACAACGCCTGGAACCTGAGCGGCTTCAAAATGGACCTGGTCTGCATCGTAAGGGTTCAGCCTGCACGATCGCGCTATTTATTATCTATATCTATTATTTCACACTAACCTGCAGATATTCATAGATTATTGCTCCCACCTTAATCTGCGCTGGCATCTACCTGACCCTGAAACACGTCGCGCGCACCGTCGCACCCAACGCTTCCCGCCTCACGCCGCGGCTATACACCTGGATCTTCATCCCCTTCGACATTTTCTGTCTCTTACTCCAAGCCGCGGGCGGCGTGGTTGATGCAGCCGCCGCAGACTCCAAGGTCATGAACGAATCGCTGCTAAAGACCGGGGACAACATCATGATAGCCGGTATTGCGTTGCAGGTGGTCAATTTGATTGTGTTTGGACTGTTTTCGTTGGACTTTTGGATTACGTCCAGACGCCATTTTAGGGGCGTGCAGCAGAAGGATGAGAGTTCGTCGCCGGAGGCGCAGATTTGGTTCTCGAGGAGGTTTAGGGTTTTTTGTGCGGCGGTTGCGTGTGCGTATGCGGGCATTTTGGTGCGCTGTGTTTATCGGTTTGTTCCTCTCTTGAGTCCAGTTCGTTTGTTGGGTGCTTACTGACGAGTTGGTAGTATTGCCGAAATGGCCGGTGGATGGGGGTGAGTTTCTGTTCTCTTCTCTTGTCCCGTCGATATACGTACTGACTATATACAGAAACCCAGTCATGCAAAACGAAGTCCTCTTCTACATCCTCGAGGGAGCGTGAGTTCACCCCTCCGTCACAGTCACATACATATAACATATACTTGAATCCAACTAACATCTTCTAGAATGGTCCTCTACCCAGCCATCCTGCTCACAATCTTCGCGCCGGGCCTGTACTTCCCCGAAATGGGGACAAAGCCTCCCTCCCAATCTCCTACTGATGTCGATGCCGATGCCGCCATCGGAGGCGATGGGCAAGCAGAGGAGTATAGAATGATGACTTCTGAGGAGCGGATGGTGGCTTCCGAGTGATCCCCAATGTTGCAGCCTTTTTTTTTTGTTTTGGCTTTGGTTTATAAATGCATGCATACATACTACATACATGAATAGAGGTGGTATGTTATCGTTATTTCGTTTTTTTCTTTGTTGATATTATTATTGTTTTTATTTAGCTTGACATATTCCCTCATCGCGCATATCGAACCATGAATGGATTTGGAAGTGGTTAGGGCACGACACACCACGTGCTCGAAACTCTACTGAAACTTCATTTACATATTTCATGAATACTTTACGAAAATAGTAAGGTTACTGTATCACAGAGTGAAAAGAACATGGATTAGATATCCAAAGTAGAATACAATAAACAAGTAGTAGTCCAGTCCTGTCGACGAGTAATCGAGAAAATACTATAAACAAGGTAAAAGTCGGGTATGTATGATATATCGAGCGGATAAATCAAAAGGTATCGCTCAAGGTGAAGGAAGTGAAAAGATTCGTGATTCGTATTTTAGATACCCTCCGTAAACCGACTGCCTCGACTCCCATCGTACCGTGACAGCGTCCGTCCCACCGCGTCCGGTCGAAAAGGGCTTACCCCTCTCTGACTCGGACTTGGAGCAGTCAGGTCAACCGAGCTCGCTGTCGGAGTTCGCGCTGGAGATGGACGTATTACAACTGCCCCGGCGCCTATTCCGGCAGCTGCAGCTATAGCTCCGCCGTGGAAATCGTCGCGCATTGGAGCGTGACGATGGTAGCCTCCGCCTCCACCACCGATGGCGCTCACTGGCGAGACCGGGCTGGTCGCTTCAAGAGGCGGGGATGGCATCTCTGGAATGGGTTCCTCTTCAATGTCGTCTCCGTACCCATCTCCTCCTGTGTGGAGGACGGATGGGATCTTGCGGCCGGAGATCTTTTGGAATCCCCGTTCGCCTGTAGTGGAACTACGAGTTGAGGATGACGTCCAACGGCCTAAAAGTGCCCCTGCCCCGAGCGGGGTGTCGCTCGAACGGTGGGAGGTCATTTCAGGTGAACGCGGTCCTTGACCACCGCCACCAATGACTCCCCTGGAGGCGTCTCCGCCGACATCACCAGCAGCCGCTTGCGTTCCCTTTCTCCTGCGTCGATAAGCGAAGAATGCCAAAAGTAGCAGTAGTAATAGACCTGCCACTCCGCCGATGACACCGCCAACTACCTTGCCCGTGTCACTGCTGCCAGACGAGCCTGAACTCGCCGCGGACGTTGAAGATGACGCCGGTATTTGCGTACCAGTGGAGGTCGAATGTGCAGAGTTGGATAGTGCAGAGTTAGTAAAGGATGCAGTCAATAACGATGACGTGGTTGAGAGGGTAGTCGAGGAACCCGTGGTCGACGAACTCGTAGTTGAAGAGAATGATGAGGTAGTAGACGATGAAGAGGATGAAGGTGTGGAGGTTGATGTTAATGGGGTAGAGGTTGTAGAGGAGGTAGTTGAGGATGAACTAGAGGTAGAGGTAGACGTGGATGTAGTAGATGAAGTAGAGGATGAAGAAGTGGAGGTAGAAGTAGTCGAGGTAGATGAAGTAGATGAAGTGGACGAGGTAGAGGACTGGGTTTCACTGGCAGACGTTGATGTGGTGCTAGTCGTAGAACTTGACGTCTCTGTGGATGTGGATTGCGTTGACGAAGAATCCGACGCTGTAGATTGTGTTGTCGACGACGTCGTCGAAATCGACGATCCAAGAGGAATCTGATTGTCGCCAGCGGCGGCACCAGCAGTCACAGCAGCGCCGGCAGCAGCGGCGGTTGTTGCGGAATTGACCTCTGCAGGTATAGTCACAATGCCCAGCGATGGAACAGAGACAACTGCCGGGAGGGTCGAAACCGTCAACTGAGTGAGTGTACTCGAGCCGCTTGCAATGATCACGTCAATGGCCGTGGCCACAACCGCTGTCACAGTCTGGGTCACCTCGGACGCATCTCTCCGGGCCAGGTCATGGTTTATATTTGGCAATTGCACGTCAATATCGGGTTGTGTATGGTCGTGGTTGTCCTGATCGAAACCGCCTGTGTTTACCCTCTTCCGCACTTCAGCACTCATCCGGGGATGTTGCCCTCCATGCTGGTGACGATGATGAGTATGGGTCATGGTCGACCGCGCGACCCGCAGGGTCGTTGCCCGTTTTCAATGTTCTTCCCCTGGTACCTGTCGGTTCTTTCTTTTCCTTTCTTTTCAAATACACTTTTAAGCAATGACCTGCATTCCACACCGTACACGACAGACTTCAGCATCGGACTTTATTCAAATGGTGTGTCGACTGTTTCCTGCACCGGCAAGTCTTCCAAGCGGGTGTATACGTATGCTGCCGACGTGTACCGAACTAGCCAAAACCAAACCGAACGGAACGAAAGAAAGGCCAATTGATTTTTCCCTTCGTAACTAGACAATAAACACAAACGTAACCGGAATTGAGATAGATGTAAGGAGCGTAAATCAGATAGTCGTATTAAGCGAGAGAGCGAGAGAGCGACGGAGGCGGATATCAAGGAGTGGACGTCTGGCGGGCAGCGATAGTTCTGCAGCTAAACTCGAGCACGAAGCGAAGGATATTCCAACAAGGGAGAAAGAAGAGGACTAAATAAGCCTGAGCATAGTGAGTAACAGCTGCAAGACAGGTTGACAGGTTGTGGGTGCGCCCAGAGATTCCAGACAAACGCATACGTACCTCAAAGAAAGGGACAGAGAACGAACTGGATTGAAGCGAATTGAAAAAAGGAGCGACGACGACCACCAGGCCTAGAACATGGTGGCAGCACAGAGGGAGGTACGTAGAGCTACCTGGCCCAGACAGCGCATTTTCCAGATAACAATGGCTAGGAGAGGGATGGAGACGAAAACGAGGATGAGGACTGAGGAAAAGAGGAGAGAGCCAGGCCAGACACCGAAAGGAACGACCGAACAAACGTCTAGAAGTCGCTGTCGTCCTAGCGTCCGCCCTTCCGGCCAATCAGCGCGGCGAGGGATGTGTCGGCCCCGTTTTTCTGCCGTGTGGGGCGTAATCTATTCTATACTTAGTATTAGATACGTATGTAGATACATATATACAAGGATATACGTAGACATATGCGTAGATATATATCTGTGTATCTAATTATATACTTGAAAGTCAAAATGATAATCATCCATAGATTATTCCCCTTGTGATCCGCAGTCTTTAGGCAGTAACAAACCGAGAAATGGCGTACTGTATAAGTAATGTAACTTATACATCACGCCCAAGCTTGGCGGCCACCGTTCCTGGAGCTAAACCTCATACGGCAGGATGTTTAATTGCATGCGTGGTGGGCAGCGAATCAGGCATTGGCCCATAGATTAATTCCGTTTAGTGGCCGTCCGTAATACGTATGTTTGTTTGTTTATGATATACGCCGGAGGGCGCCGTGTTTCTTCTTCTGATATTGCATGTGTAAGGTGTACAGAGTACAGTTTGAGGTGCGGTCATCATCATCAATGTGAAGCAGAGTGACAATATCCTGATACAGACAGATTCTTGTGTGTACGTAGTGGGTAATTCAGATTCAGAACGACTGCGTAGTTGTAACATGCTGATCATGTTTCCTGACTCCATCGTAGCATCGAATCTAACCGAACCGGGCAATCGGTTCGCCGTCTAGCCTGAGGCCTCCAACTGCGGTACGTACCATACCTCCTACATAGTACAGATGTAACAGGAATCCATATCTTATCATAAACAAGCTTCTTACAGCTTGTCCAACTTTCGAAGACTATAAAAACTAGTGTATATGTGCAGCCTGCTAAGACCCTCCAATACAAGTCAAGTCTCCTGCTAATACATTGGCTCTGTTAACAAACATCTAATCTTTTCTTTTCCTCCTCTCCCACCAAGAAGAGGACGCTCTTGTCCGCTATCCACTAACTAGCAGAATATTGCAGAGACAGAGAAAGAATGGAACGGAATGAGTGGTACAAAGCTTAACAACAAAACACATTGAATTGAATCGAATCGAGGAGGGTATTTATTTCAGATGAATGGGCAAGGTGAGGTAGGATAGCGTAAGGTAAGGATATTTAAGAGAGAGCTGCTTAAAACGTCTCGAGTTCTTCTCCAGCTGCTTCGGCTTCTTCGGCGGGGATCTCGAATCCTTCCTATAGTTGTATAAACATTAGCTCCTTTTCTCCCAAGTAATGACAGCGACGGAGTTCTTACCTCAGTGGAATAAAGAATACCCTGGATATGCTTCACCAACGAATCATCATCCTTCTCCAGCTCCGGATCAGCCTCGACAGCCGTCTGCAGCAACAGCTCGATATCGCGCAACTTGGCGAAGTAAAAGTCGCGCTCCTTCTCCAGTCCAGCAATGGCTTCCTTTTGCGCCGCAATCTCCTGGTTCAACGCCGCTGTTCCTGGACCGCCTGCTCCCGCTCCCACGCGACTTCGCACTCCCGCTGCGCCAGTAGGTGTGGTGCCGCCTCGTCGAGCGCCGGCGCTGGTGGTGCGCGCTGCGGACACGGACACGGGCGCGGGTGCTGTCGCAGGTCCGCCTGAGGCCTTGCGACGGGCGACGGCGTCGTAGTCACCGCCGGGGTAGTGCTGGTCCCAGAATCGTTTGGCCCACTGGAGGAACTCGAGGTTGTCCTGCATGCGACATTTGACTAGCTGCTCGACGGGGACGGGTCGGTCGACTTGGTGGCGTTTGAAAGTATCTACATTAGATTAGCAAACATTATGCCAATATAATACCTGAGATGAGAACTGGCGTACTCTGAAGGACCTTGAAATTTTGGAGGTATGCATATTCGGTATTAACGTTGAATTTGACGCGGGCCATGGTCACATCCACTGTACACAAACAAAGCATTAGCTTATCAACCCCTCGAATCTTGAAGAATGTAATCGGGCTACTCAACTGAAAACGGAATCGAATATTTGGCAGAATGCAGCTCTATCAACACACACGCGGTCAATATCGAATAACTGGAACCAGTAGACTCGACTTAAACTCACCCTGTGCCGCACTGCTCAACCTTGGTAATGTTGAGCTGAAGAAGGTTGTTTAGCCATGCTAAAAGCTCTTGTCTGGAAATCCAAAATCAGTCAGTTCCTTGGTATTCCCAAATTTGGCTCGTTTTTGAGGCAAACCACGGCTGCTAGGCGACATACCTGGATTCACTCATGGCGGGGTATTATGTGTAGGGGGTTTATTTTTTTGGGTGGAAGGGTCGCGACAACAAAATAGCAAAGATAGTATGATAACTGTGCACCCTTTTGCCTTTCCGGTGTTCCCAAGGGAATAAAGAAGCGATATTTGGAGATAGGAAGAGGTTGTGGGATGGATTGCGGAGGAGCAAATGGAGAGAGAGTCAAGTCAGGCAAAGTTTTGTTTTGTTGACGGTCCCCACCAGCGATTGACTGGGTTAGCTTCCAAGTAAACACCGCGGCCAATCAGACCGGACTAAGCCTATGCTCTATTTTTTATACTGAAGTGATATTTTAGAAGATGTTGAACTGTTGAACCAATAAATTAGAAAGTAATGCAAAGGAAGTCTATCCTGTCCTGTCCTTGCTCGAATGTATTTGTATGATAAATTAAGCATGCCATGTCAAGGCACAAAAGCAAAATAAAATGCATGTTCTATACGAGAAGCAAGAAGAAAAATGGAAAATCCCCAGCCGAATGACTCCAATTCTTGATGCTTCTCCAGAGCAATACCAAGAAAATGGAAATATATAAACAGAAAGAAATGAGAAAAGAGCTAAACTCGCCAATGCAGAAATGAAAACAAGAAGAAAAAGCTGAATGAGCACATTCAAGGGGAATCTGAAGAAACAAAACAAAGAGATGAAAAGAAAGAGGAAGAAAAAAAATCTAGGCTATTCTTCCAACAAGTCTATACCGTCTAATCCATACCCGAAATCCATAATGACAGTACGAGCATCCTGACTCGTAGCCACAATTCGACGATAGTCCGACTTTGCGCTGAACATCCAACTGGTGGTCCACTCAGCAAGGTCAATCGACAGTTCTCCGGTGGTCGCATCAAATACTTTCACACTGAAGTCGTAGCTGCCGCTGACAATGCGGTTGTTGGCGCTGTCTAGATGTAGAGAGCGCACTAGCCCGTTGTGGCCCTTGATTTCGCGAACCATGTCGCCGCTGTTGGCATCGTATTGGTAGATCACTTGGTCACTGCCCCCGGCCAGAATAGTTCTGCCGTCTTCAGTGAACTCGACGCTGGCAAGGCCGTGGTCCTTGCTGGAGAATTCCTTGACACAAACACCAGAGGCGATGTTCCATAGCTTGGCTACGCCGTCTCCGCTGGCTGACACCAAGAGATCTCCACGCAGCTGTAGAGCATTGACAGGTCCGTGGTGGCCCAGTAATCTCTTGATCAGCTTGCCTGTCTCCCGGTCCCAAATACAGATCGTTCTGTCTTTGGAACAGGAAATAATATATCGGTCATCGAAACAGCAATCCAGTACTCCTGCCCTGTGGCCAACTAGACGTCGAATGGGTTTGTAGTCATTCTTGACATCCCAAACAATGCAGGTAAAGTCGGAGGATCCAGTTACCATGATCTCATCGTCAAACTGGAGGCAGAGAATTGAGCGATCGTGGCAATCAGTCGGCTCAATTGATTGATCGGCCACATCAGTCCAAGGTTGACTCGGTGGGCAGATAGAAAGAAATGGCGGATTTCCCACAGGCCGAGGGTTTACATTAGTGGCTGCTGACTCGCGCTGCTGGTTTGCGGTAGGCGTGCCAATGACCTTGAGGCATGACCAGGGATAATGGGCATCCCAGATGCGAATGGTGCGATCGCGAGATCCGGTAATAATCTTGTTTCTGAAGGAACTAAGTTAGTGGCAACGACATGAAGAGGCATAAGGTCACATACTCATCAAATTGCACGCAGTATACGCTGTCTGTATGACCTTGGAGATAAATGGCCGCCGCCTTGCCATCTTTCCACCGACGATCCAGCGCTTGTCGAACCAAGGTCATCTTCTTCCAATCCTGATTAGGCAAAGTCTTACCTAGACCTGCTGACTGGGTCTTCTTCGTTGCCGTCGACGTTGACGATTGTTGATGGCTATATTCCTGGCGGAAGACGTTCCGCCACACGTGATGAGACGAAGCAGCCTTATTCCATGATCGTGACACAACTTCCGCCTGCATCAAGGATGTAGGGGTTAAAAACGATAGAATGTGAGAAATCAGCTCCGCAGGTAAATAAGCCACGGGATCTGTTGCACAAGTCTTAGCTCAAGAAAGCAAGGAGTCACACCCCAAGACTTTACTCACCTAATCGTACTACAGCCAATTCCGAGTCAGAGCGGTCGCGCAAATCAATTCCAATTCCACTTTCCGAATCGAAGATTTTCGAGTCTCCCGGGGAGACATTGCGGCCCGATTTGGCCATTTCATTTTGAGCGGCGGCAGCAGCTCTAGCAGCAGCCCCTTCAGACGGGTTGTTTGAGAAGACGGGAGGCTCGAAGAAGCCCATTCCAGGAATGAAGTTGGCGACATTGGCAGTCGGTGCGTAAAAAGTGTGCAACGCGGAAACGCTGTGGAGCGACGGTCGGCGATTGATGCTGGGTCCCTTGAACCAAGCATTGCGGTGCCTTCCCTCAGGAACGACTTTCTCTTCATCAACATCGCGGTTGTCTTCATGGGGTACATATAGATTATTCTTCGGATTTTTCCCGCGGATTGTCACAGAGAGACGGCGGCCGAGGGCACGCAGTCCGTCGACGCCATGGCGGATGCTCGAGAAGCTCCTTGCTGTGTGATGACGAGGTGTCGGTTCAGGGAATACGGATACCTCTTCCAAAACATCGCTGCTTTCATGATCTTGTTGACAGAGGTTGATTTGGCTATCTTCGGCGCTGGCACTGTCGTAGGAAGGGTTCAACGCCCAGGGACCGGGATTCATCCAGGGGACGCTTGCGCCCGGTAATTCCCCAGGAGCTGCGGTCTTTGGTCGGGCGCGTAGAAGCAACGACGGTCGCCTCCTGGCCGAACGCGGAGGATTCTGATCGATCGGTGTCATGGTGTGTGAAGTGCGAGGAACGATGGGGGGTTGTAGTTAGGGCGGCGGCGGCGACGAGAGGAAGCCTTGGAGGGTCGCCACGAGTGCTCGTGCGAGGAGCGTACTCTAAATAAAAAAGAAAAGGCGAAATGTGGAGTAAGAATGTCTAAAATGAGTTCCCCATATGTAGCAGGTATCAGACGTAAGGGATGCTGTGAGGGCGCCGGTAAATATAGGGAAATAAATGGATCTAATAAATCAAAACGAGGATCTAATGAGGCGCTCCAAGAACTCCGAATTGTTGATTGAATGAAGGGAGGGCAGAAAGACCGGAATTAAATTAAAATACAAAACGACAGGAGAGCGCGAAAGAAAGAGAGAGAGGCCGCGAAAGACGATATGGACAAGGCGGAGAAGTGATGCTGTGAGGGAGAGTGAGAGAGAAGGAGTTTCTTTATAAAAAAAGGGAACGCGGGCTGAAGCAGCCGCAGCCGTGTGCCTCAGGCAGGGTATCCAAACGCCGCCTGAAGAGGCAAGGTTCCCCTGCGAATATCCGGGGTGGCGCCGCCCCGGTTTTTTCTCTTCTTTTTTTTTTTTTTCTAAACCCTTGTTCAACAGCCAACCATGGTTGACACTTCCGACTCGGTTTGACTGTCAGGCAGAATTTTCTGTCCTTGGCCGTTTTTGTCACATACTTCGGCCCCCGATCTCTTTCAGGTCATGCATGGATGAAAATATTGCCATTTGCGCTGAGTCCGACATTGGGGGCAGAGATTTTTCCCCCCAGATTTTTTTCCTAATATGGGACAGGCATGTGGAGTACGTACCATTATTCTTCAATTGGCATATGCAAATCCAAACAGATCTGATGGATTTTCACCCCGCAGAATTGATTAATCTAGATCTGTATTAATCACGTGACTTCAAACTACTGTTTTGTCAAAACATCAGTGATGTACAATGTTTATTAAACAAAATTATTTTATGATTGACGAATGCGGATTTTTGTAATTATGGATCGCCATGAAACTAACAACGCAAATCATGGCTAGGTTGTTGCTTTGTATATGTCGAGAGATCTCTGTACACCTTGCCTCTTTTGGCTTGGCACGGTGCAATTACGTTTAGGAAGCCCGGGCAGACAAGAAATTGTCAGATTAGACAAAAATTTATAATGGCTGATGGTATCCCACGCCTTCAAAGGAAGATACATATATGAGTTTTGGCCTATAAATGGAAATGGGAGATATTCATTCACTTACGACCATAACAACACGCCATATGTCCACCTTGCTGCCACTATAGATCGTTCGGTATTCATACCCTCGAGTGTCATTTTACGTTCAGGAAGACGTTGCAATAGCTTGGCTGTTCTGAACTTGTAGCAAAATGAAGAGGAATTTCCTTAAAAGTCGAGCAAAGTTCGGGGGAGGCAGGGGCCCCAAAACCCCAAGGATTTCGTGTGACTCTGCTCAAGTTTAGAATAAAATTCGCTAGAACCATGCTCATTATATATAAGCAGCTAGCAAACTGCAACCGGCTCTTCATTTAGCGACTGGTCTATGGCATCTGCTTCCTATTGTTGAAAGCTGACAGACAGCTGTACTATACCATTTGTGGTAATATGGGGCTGTGGAGCACCAAGCATCCAACCAGAGTTCCTCATGAAGTCTCGGCGAATTCCGATTGGCTTGGTAACTGCACCCTGATTTGACATTAGCCAATAAGCTGCTCCATATTTATTCAGCATGTTTAACAGCCGATCAGGGATCTCTTGGCACTGGCCATGAGAACCCTAATTCAACATCGCACTTCGACGAAGAGTATGATGAACGCAAGAACTCCGCCGATGTAGACAATTCTTCCATTCTATCATTCTATTGAAGAGATTGAGCTTTTATTTGGATGGAATAATGGTATCAGGAGGTTCTGTAAATGGCGGACGTGAAAGATGTGTGGTAAGAGATTTCTAAAAAAATGTCTTCTCATTGAGCTCCGTTTGTTTGTGTTGACATCAACCTACACAAGCCAATCGCTACGTCAATTAATATCACCGGCTGGCAGCCTTGATCAGGGCCCAGCCTTTCTTTCTTCATGGCTTTCTACTTTCCTTGTCTCCCTGAGGGCCGTTTGTTGCGCAACCACGGTCAATTATTATTTGGTGGCACCTTCACCGACTGGGATTTATAACCCTCGATGCGTAATAGCTACCATCTAACCAACCAATTAGAAGAAGACAGGAATCATATGAGGCCTCGAAGAGAGCAAGGCCATGCGAATGGCCAATAAGAAGGTCAAGATTAGCAAACGGCCATCTGTCGGTGAATGATCAAAAAGAAAACGCAAGCTGGCGTTTCATAATGTCTTGGCAGGCACCTGGGCACTAGCAGACAAAGAAAAGAGGCGTTATGTCAGGAAGTCTTGTTGACACAAAGGCCTCTCATTCGTCAAAGGGGTCACCAGGCAGAGACAGGATTACTTAATACTGAGTGCGTTTGTCGGTGGAGGTCACCTTTAAATTCGCATAACTTTGCTGTCAACTTTTTCCTCTTTTTTTCTCCTCCTGACCAGCACTCATAGCGACTTTTTAAAAGCCCTCTTCTTAACTCTTCTCCCTTCCTCCTAACTATCACCAATACTCTCATCCTTCTTCAACCTTTACATTTTTCTCTTGTCTGAGAGCAAATTTCCTCGTGAGTTTTCTGTGGTTACCTTGTAATCCTACTTGGACTATGATACTTACCATCGTTCAGAGTATATACTGACATTAAAGTACCCCCAGAAAGAGTCCACCACACTTCAGTTCGACATTACGACCATATCTCCAGAGCGCTTGGATGCTATCAACACGCTACAACAACTTAAGATTTCTGTGGAGGACTCTCTCAGCTTATTCCCCGTTTAAGACGACCTTCTCGCTCCCGAGCACCGCCTAGGGTTTACAAGGCCGTTGCACAACACGTTGCTCCTTATTTTCTCATTATAAAAATGAGTTCGTAAGTAAATCCGGAAGTCACCCGCCTTGCTTACTAAACTCTAATTGTCATCATATTGTTCTTAGTTTCATGTTGGATAGCTAAGATCAAGCAAGATGTCGCACAGTCACGACAGGCAAATGATGGTCGTCATCATCGAACTGATGATGAATCATCTGAACCCTGTCAGATGGACAAGAAGTTCCATATACCGTGCTCCCGTGTGCGAGGCAGCTTCACACAGCGACCGAGGACCAAGCCTGGGTTCTTCCTCGTCCTCGTACCAGCGACACCAAAAAAACAATGGACGGAGGAATACTACAAGTTTGTTGACGACACGACCCTAAAAACCAAGTTACTTGTCAGACATGGTACGAAGGACCGGATCTACGACGAGGACGGAAACCAGATCGTTGTGCGATACATACAGCAGGGATATCCAAAGATTTATCCTCGCCGATGGTCTGATGTAAAAACATGTTCAACAATTGGTGTGGTACAGAAGGACAAAAACGCGTGACAGACCAGAAACCCTTGGAGGATCTACCATGGCCAGAATTACGCCCTCAGAATGACTGGCACCGAACATTCTTATGATCATCTAGATATGTTATTGTGGAACAGCAGACATTCTGGTATACTCAATCCCGAGTATCCAGAGGTAACATGCAGCTATGAATGTACCGAAGAGGGTTCATAGCATTTGAGCCATTTCCGAAGGGTGATTGCGACAAACTACCAGAGTGGCACGGCGTAGGGAATGAACTGGGACTTCAGTCGCGATACATTCAACATGTATCGCAAGAAATGAACGGCATTTTCAGCCATAGAAAGCGGGGGTTCGTTCCACTTTGAGAGGCATGCTCGTCGACGAAGTTCTCACCAAACTTTACTACGGTGCCATTCTCGAATTTCAGCACTTTTTTGTGGAAATCCAACACCTAGATGAGCACACAACGATTCCTCAGAGGAAGCAGCAAACGACATACAGGCCCTCATTCCGCCGACTGTCTACTGCCTGCCCGCAATCGTCAGTTCGAGCAGCGTCTGGATAACAATAATTACCGGTTGTATATCATCCCACGAACGGGATATCAGACCCATATTATCCCCCTCAATCGCCTGTAATACAACAATGGGCATTATCCTACGGTATTTGGCTGTTAGGAAGGCAAAGTGGAACACATCACGGTCTTCCTCCGCACCGATTACCCTGGGAGGGATCGAGAACAAGATTAGGCTCTTCCATATCCCAGATTAACTTCACACTACGACATGAACTTGCTGTGTGCAATACAAATTCCTACGCCGTAGCTGCGGCCTGGTAAGTTCGAGTTCTTTTTCATGTGTTCTTTTGCTAATTCGAATGTTTGAAGTGAACCCAGAGGATGATATTGGAACATTCATTGGCCAATCACGTTCGAAGAGGCGAACGCACTGGCCGTACGTCTCGATAAGCTTGAATGCAACTTTTCGACGGGGAAAATTTTCGAAATAGGAATATGCGATGCATTCGGGCGTAAAGTTATCGACTGCCATGTTGAGATGGATCCTCTGAAACAAGATGTCTTCTGGTCACATTGGAAGAAAAACTACAGAGCCTGCCAGTCACATTACTATTCGGACGGTACACTTGGCATCGATGAAGTTGTTCAAATACTCATAAGTGATATGCGGCTAATGTCAAAAATCCTCGCCGTGCACACTGGTTCCGGGACAAGTCCACTACGAGTTTCACGAAGTCAATTGATGTACTCGAACCCTTCCGATACACAGCACACACGGACCCCGCGGATATTGGTTTTTCGGATTACCTACAAATAACGCAGACAAAATTACGTGGTATTCTGCTGGACTTGCTGGTCAGAATTGGCATTACAGAAACCGAGCTCCAAAATCGGTCTACACGCGAAGGACTTGTACGGTCCCCTAACTTTATTTCCTGATGGGCAGAGAATGTCCCTGGAGATACCAAGACGTTGGTGGATTTGGCGCTTGAAGAAATAGAACTTTACAATCATCATCTCAAGGCCAAATACAGAACCCACAACCGGACGGAAGCTATACAAGAATACCACCAGTATGGTCTTTTTCAGCAACTTTTACAAGTCGATCCAGTGGTATTCATCTTGTCCCACTATCTGAAGACTCTATTTAAATCAGACAAGAAAGATGAAATCAACCTACAGCTTATTTCCATTCCCACACCTGCGATCCACGTACGCAGGATCCAACGCGGCCGAATTCTCTCTATATAATAGTTCTCACGTTGATCAGCCTCCTCTGCAGGGACTAGTCATTGTGAAAACGAAGATCTTACTTTGCACTCAGCCGCTCGCCAGCTCTGAACTTTCACATGGAACTTCGCCAGCGGTGAAATGACGAAGTTGTCTTCATCGCGGATGAGGACGGAGTGTCGGTCGTGAGCTGGATTCCGATCACACTTCCCCGATATGCCACTCGACTCTACGAAGTTGTTGATGTCTCATGAACTGCCATACTATATTTTGAGACATGCCCGCCAAAATAAAGAGACCAAGTGTGGAATACTGGGCGCATATGAGGCAGATCGACAACAGGGCTGGTTGACAGGGGGTGCAGTCAACGCTTTGAAACCGAAGTACGAGGTCGTTCTATATGAGTACCTGCAAACTGAGGTACGAACTCTGGCATCCACTCTGAGCAATTCGGCTCATGGGTCCCTGTCCCTACAGAGCTTTGACCAGATTTCGTGGTTTGCGACGAGTCTGGTCAATGCTTGGAAGGAGACCATTTTCTCGCAATGACAAAGTCTATGTGAGCATTATGCTTTCGTGTCAAGGATCCGTTATCCGACCTTGGTCGAAAAACTAAGACCAGGAAATTTTTACGATTCGCAACCAAGTTTAAGGTCTCTTCGACAGGGTTATTTGCGATGAGGGACACAAAATGAAGAGCATCTCAACAAGGAGCCACCAATCAGTGGCCCAGTTAAACGCCCAAAGTTGTTTATCCTCACAGATGAGGATGGAGTGTCGCTGGAGCTTACAACGTGGATTCTTATCACACTCCCACGATATGCGCCTCGACTGAAAGCAATATTTCGCTTCGGAGACCGTAAGCAACCTTTCCCGCGGATAGGCTCTAGGTCAATCAATAGATTTGGAAGCAGATGAGTCGATCTCTGCTGGGGGAATATCTGCTTGTGGTTTCAGCCAACCAACAGTACCGAATGCACCCGATCCTGTCCAAGTTTTACACCATTTTTCCAAATCGCGAAACTTCGCCGTCCAACAAAGATTGTGAATTGATCACGGAGCTCGAAGATGGTAGACCAGAGAAGTGTTTACGACTTCTGTTCTTCCCAACCATGGAAGACCATTTGAGCAACGGCAGATTCACGTGAAATCCTATGGTAGTCGACGAAAGCTGGCATAGTATTCAAATGGACCCCGTCATCACATCCCGTAATTTTCCCTTCGGGGGCAACCACCATGGAAAACTTCGCTAGGTCCTTCCCAACGTCATCAAACAAACCGGCACTCCTACTGAGAGACCCATGTTCGATAATGAGAATTATGGTCCACCACCACAGATTCAGTCTGCAATGCAATCGAGAAAGCTGTCTGTCAACCCAACCCTCAGAACGTTTAAGATAGTGACTGATCCAATTTAGGATCCACGAATCGTTCAATCAAAAATCCAGTATGCGGCCTCCCTCAACTCTTCCTCCCCCTCAATCACATTCAAATTTCAAGCCATGCTAATATGTTAATAGGGGTTCCGTAGCCCATAGAATACACTGGATACATGGGTACAGTCAAAGCTCCGGTCATTGCAAACATAATCCCGCAGACGTTATGGCTCATACGTGTGGATATGCAAGAGGACAAGTCCAAACACAGCCATCAACCAAATTCAACTCCTGGAATTCACTTTTGAGGGATTCAAGAAAAGGTCTTACGCCCAGAGAAGGCTCCATCATTCGATGAATCGCTACAGAGCTTATTACATTTTGAGCTTGAAGTTATCAAATTCATTTACGCGCGAATTCCAAAAAAGCTTTTCGCTAAAAGCAATGTCCTTGCCAAATTCAACACCTCGTCTCCTATCCACAAAAGGGTGAAAGATACGATCGACCGTATAGGCCAGATCCTACTGGCGACGGGGAAAACAAGCCTTGATAGAGCTAACGATGATGACATTGGTGAGATATTGCGACCAACGTTCAGGGAAGCGCCATATCCGACGAACCTATTCGAATCTTAACCCGGTACCTTGTCAGTGACCTTCACTATGCAGAAAAAGACGATAAAACATCCCAATCAATCGATCCTACATCCGAGAACGACGCAGATAAGTCGCTGCCGACGCACCTCCGGAAGCGCCTCCGAGGTGCATTGAAATTCGAAGCAAGACAACGATGACGACGCCGATGGTGAAAGCGATTCCAAGTATGAAAGCGTGTCGGAAGGGCTGGATCGCGAACAGGGATGACGCACCTCGCAGCTGCAAGCAGAGGTAGATGCAGCCAAGCAGTCTGCTACTTCATCGACTGAACCCAAGGCAGATGCAGCTTAGCCGTCGCTGCTACAACGACCAAACCCGAGGCAGATACAGCTAAGTAGTCTGCTACTCCATCGACTGGACCTGAGCTATGGTGACTGCTGCCCGAGGTGCTGGATAAATGATACTCGACATGATGCCCGAGGCGCTACACCGATCCAGATAGCGATGCACAACCACCGAATAATCTCCAAACAGGCACTGTGTCGCTACGGCTGTGCCATCGAATACACATACACTGAGCCATCCTCGAAGCACCGCGCCGCCATTGCAGACTTCTCAGATATCCAATGCCTTCAAAATTCGTTGAATCCTCTACCAACCATATCTCGGTATGCAGCAGCGCCAGAACCTACAGCACTATGATGGTTGTCCTTTGGAGTTGAAGTGCAACTATTGCAATATATCTTTCGAAAAGACAATAGACAGCAAAATTCCTTCTCTTGCAGGACCAGTGGTGACGGACTAGTTCCGGACACACTTATTAGCCAGTTCCCTCCTACGCGTGCCCAAGTAGGCACCTCAGAGTCTACAAGGGCGTCGTACATACATTGCTCGTTTCCTGATTATCACCAACACATGCTTTTTTGAGCCTCAAGACTGTCCTCACTGAACGAGATTTTCACTATGCAACCATACAGACTCTCTACAACTAGACGAAGCTTAATCACAGTGAATTGCCTCGGATCGCCACGATTGACTCGATGCAAGGACATGAATGTGATTACGTCATATTGGAGCTGGTTCGCAATTATGATGCCCATTTCCGAATCACGAGATCGGAGGTTCAAATGCGACTTTGACAAACTGACGATCGACTAGTTGATCATTGACCTTCGTCGATACCGTGCGAGACACAAAATTACCGACACTGAGGTGGGGTTCTTCAACGTTGCATGCACTAAGGCTTGAAAATCAAAAGAAGGACTTCAAGACTGAATGCTTAGAGCCGTCACTTCCTACCTGAGTTACGGCAGGCAATTGTTACAGCAGGCAATTGTTACAGCAGGCAATTGTTACATCATGTTTTAGTTATAAGATCGGGCTAGTTCCTAAATGCCCGGAGGACCCAAAAGAAGTCGCATCGCGGTTATCACCTGATGGGCTCGTTGCCTAATCGACTCTCAAGATCCACAAGCTCAGAACGCGAAAAAGATCCAGGCAGAGGCTACTCGCGCCAAAATCACAATCCGGTGCACGGCACGTGCTACATGGGAAGTCGGCACAAGGCAGACCTGGACTATGTGAAGCTGGTGTCTAAAAATGAGAGGCTGCTACACAAAGAGGATCGTCGTATCAATGTGGTCATTACCAGAGCTCGAGCCAGCCTGACCGTGATGGTCTAGGTTGTACCCTACCAGGAGCTCCAAGAAAACTCCACGCAAGTTAGAAGTTGGCATCATCAAAGACATCTTTCTCAGTGCGAGATTCGAGACGACCCTACAGGACAACAGAATTCTACGGAATAGACGGGCTGACAGGTTATTTTTCTGCTGGTATGAAGGCGAAGACAGGACCTTGGCATGCATCGCCGATGAAGAGACATATACCTTTGAGTATCATCTGCCAAGCAGTTATACAAAAAGGTACAGGTCAACCCGCGAGTGCTACCAGCATGAATACACCAGCAACTGCTGTATATCGACCCAGTTCTGTTCATTGTCCAGCACTGCATCCGGCCAAAATCCTGGAAAAAACGTGTCGCTGTTGGATCCGAATACCAAGAGATTCAATATCTACATGGGTGTCGTTAGCGACAGCGAAAACTATCAGTTGATGGTCGACCTCGGCGAATTTCTACGAGTCACAGAGGGTGGCGTTCGATGATCTAGGTAGAGCTTTCTTTCCCAGAGCCAGCGCAGTAGGGCCAAGGGTGGTGGTTCTTGATCATGTGAGTCTAGGAAGAACAAGAGAGCATATCAGCTCTTCCAGGGGTCCGAAATTTTCGACCTTGAGTACGATAAACTACAAAAAGCATGGAGCATTGGCGATCTTCGTGGCAATCTCCCCCGTATGTCTGTGAGGCATTGAACCACTGGATATGGCAATATGTCAGCAAACTGCTCCCCCCAGTGCTGCTGTGTGGCACGTTCTCCGCCATTGCACCACACAGCGCATCATCTCAATAATTCAGGTTGAAGGGGGAAGCCTATCTGCAGGTCCATCCCAGTTGCTGCCCGTGAATGTGTTGAATCAAATCCACCATCCCTAAGCAACAGTACAACCTTGATGCATTCAACCAACTTCCTAGCAGAATATCTTGCGGATGCAAAAGTCAACTCTCGTGCCACAGACTTTCGGAGCACCCGCAAGCTATTCTACTAGGAAGCGGAAGCTGCTGAAGGATGGCCGTGGTAATTCAGCGGCCAGTCAATCGTTTGCCTACTACCTCGCAAGGATCGATGCTGCGTGGACCTACACCCAGAACTCAACTTTGACCAAGATTGGCACCTCAATAGGCCGAACAGAGCATATCAGCACCTCCCAGGCATCCCGGATCTTCAACGTTGAGTACGATAAACTACAAGAAACATGGGACAGTCATGAACTTGATGGCCATCTCCCAGTGAAACGAGCGAAGGACAGCTGTGAGAGTCAATTTGCCTGCTACTTGGTATGACCGTGATACTGCGTGGACCTATATCCAGAACTCGACTTCGAAGAATGCAACTCAATAGGCCGTGCATGAACCTAATTACAATACCGACAGTTCACTCGCAAGAAGTTGAGGTCCCATAAAGCATGGGATACATGCCAATTCACTCTGTTGCCCATCGAAACCAATTCTCAAAAGACGGAGATCCACCAGTTCGAGAAGATCAGAAAGGGGTTCGCAGACATCGATACCCACCAATTCGTACCACGTCCATAAAGCTCTGCTGCTCTGCCTGCAAATTTCTAGTGATGCAGTGTAAAGGGATGATTCGAGAACACTTTTGGGCCACGCTCATTTACCACATGTACGGTGGGTGGACAATAATGTTAGCACCCTGCAGGAGGTCTCCAGAACTAAATACATCATCTAAATCAGAAACCAATATAATTTGAAGACTTCCTGCAACTTATATAATAAAGATGGTATTAATAATAGTATTGTCATGAGAGGGCCTCCAAATCTAATATTATGAATTGCTAGTAGCAACATGATGCCTAAGGGAGGTGTTAGCATTTTTGTCTACCCACAGTATGTAGACTATCAGCGGCTTGTCATCAATCTTATATCTATCTCTATGCACTCGTATTCCTTTTTATGCTCTTACATAACAAACTTGCAGTTCTACTGGCGAAGGTTCGACCTAGAGATGAAAGACTCGTACAACATCACGCTCATCGATAGCTGCCTACGTGAACCGTTTAATTATTAAGCCTAAATTATTCTGTAATCTGTTGACCCAGGACGAAATGTCATGCAAATGCTCTTCATGCATCACAGATCATGTGACTATCCATATCCCCATGTTTCTCCGCATTTACATCTCTCCATTGACCTCGCATCTAGATCAGCTGGTCACCTCCTATCAATCACCGACATGTCCTCAATCCATATTCCGCTGTACTACAGACTATTCTTTCTATATATCGAGCCCCTCTCCGCACTCCTCGGTGCCATCGCTGCCGGTGCATATCCGGGCAACTACCTCGCTCTAACCGAGCACACAGCCGACGATGCCATCTTACTACCCCTCGGCATGCACGTCTCCCTCCGACAACTATCGAACATGTATCTCTTATTCACGCTGAATGAAGCGCTGATTCTGCGCATCACCTCCGATCAACGAGTCTGGAGGGCGTTGCTGCTGAATCTCGCGATAGCCGATGTTGGGCACTTACTTAGCGTTGCGCCGATGGGGGCTGCTGTTTATTATGATATTGCGAGATGGAATGCGATGGATTGGGGGAATGTCCCATTTGTTTATGTGGGATTGCTTTCGAGGGTTTGTTTTTTGTTGGGATTAGGAGTTAAGGATAAGACAGAGTAGCCTTCTATTGGTCTATCTATTGCCCTTCTATGTTTATGACTATGCAAAAGCCTTGTCGTACCCCGTCAGGGTAAACCGATAGCGAATATCCCCCTTCTTCATCCGCAGCATCGCCTCCTTGAGATTCTCCTCGCTAATCTCAACCGGCTCAACCCACGACGTCAGGCCTTTCTCCGCAGCCAACTCCAACATCTGGATCATCTCCTTGCGACTCCCCAGATGGCTAGCCCCGATCAACACGCCATTATCCAGCAGATTCTGCGCCTTGATCACCTGTCCTTCCTCCTCCGGCAGACCCACACTAACCCATCGCCCATGCACATCCATCATAGACAGATACTTGGCCAGATCAAAGTCTTTCGATGAATTGGCGCAGTTTACGATCAGGTCAAACGAGAACCGGTGCTCCTTCTCCCATCCTTCTTCGCACGTGGCAATGAACCCATCAGCGCCTAGTTTACGAGCATCCGCCTCTTTTGCGCGAGTGCGTGAGATAGCCCATGTCTCGGCTCCAAGGGCTTTTGCGAACATGATGCCAAAGTGCCCTATGCCGCCCATCCCGACGATGCCGACTTTCTTGCCTGGTCCGGCGCCATTACGCACCAGGGGCGAAAACACGGTGATACCAGCGCAGAGCATAGGTGCAGCGTTAGTAGTCTCCAGCTTCTCCGGGATTGGGAACACCCAGTGCTCGTGCGCACGCACATGCGATGAATATCCGCCCTGCGTGACGATGCCGGTTTCAGGCCATTTGGAGCCGTAGGTGTCGATGACGATGTTGGCGCAGTAGGTCTCGTTGTCGTTCTTGCACTGCTTGCAGTCGCCGCAGGAGAAGACCTGGGCGCCGATGCCGACGCGTTGGCCAGTTTTTATATTGGTGACTTTGGGGCCGACGCGGATGGCTGTGCCGATGATTTCTATGCAAATTAGCACGAGCGAGGTTGATTGGAGAAGACTGACATACCGTGGCCGACACAGAGAGGGAAGTTCTGTGAACCCCAACCACCTGCAATTCTCTTAGCAACTTGCTTCAACTCAACTTCAGGAGGTTGGTGGCTTACCGCTGATGGTGTGCACGTCACTGCCGCAGATGCCGCATGCTTCGACCTTGACGTCGACATCTACATCGTCAGCTACGTTCTATAGTCCTGGCGGGTTTCTTACCATAATCCTCAAACGGCTTCAATTGGAACTGCAATGGTCAACACCCTACTATTAGCATTTATGTAAAGACTACAACTTACTGCACGCTTCTGGAAAGACAGCCATGTCTCGGGGCCATCGATCATGAAGCCCTGGGCTTCGTCGGGGTAGGGCATGTTGATATTTTATCAGAAACGACTTCACTATCAAATTATCAAGGGGTGTTCTTCAGTTATACAGTTGGTATTGATAAGCACCTAATCTAGCGCGGGGCATTAGCGAGGCTCCGGCTCGCACAATGGCAAAGCGATAAGACTGACTCCATCTGTCATATCATTATCGTGTCCGAGCGGGTTTGTAACACGGGATGCCGAGTCAGAATGTGTATCGATAGTGATCGTATCGTATCGTATAGTTGAGCTGACCAATCAGATGCTGTACTAGCGCCGGCTCGGCGTGCATCCGATCGGAGTGTTCGGAGTCGGACATTGTTCCGCAGATTTCCATACATTCATTTCTTCACAATTCACTTCACAATTCAACTTATCAACGCTCAATATCATGAAAAAAAGGCTTCTCCTCGTATACAAATTTCTATTTTGCGCCTAATAGTTCAGCAGCTTGTCTTTTCTATTTGAAAAAACACGACTCAATGACTGCCAACTCGGATTATCATATACCATATTGTATGATGGCGCTTATTGTATCTTTATTGAACCAAAGAATTTGACTTGGCCGGTCGTTGGACCAGTTCTATGACAAGGGAATAGCTATACACTGTTGTACGGACACGACTAGCTAACTCATCTTGACTTCACAGCGCACACCAGAGTATCTTCCTATCTGTTCCCAAAACAATAGACAGGAATAGAGAATCTGCTGTGAGCTACCTGGAAGGTAGAACTCACTTCCACAGGTTTCCGAATGGCATAGGTTCGAACGGGTGGAAGTCTTCTCCAACTAGGTCGGCTTGGACTCGACGAATCGACTCCCATGTAAATAGGCCGTTGTCATATCCGTGTTTCTCTGCTGCGATCATGAGGGCATCGGCCCATGTCTCCGGGCTTTCACGGGCCTGCTTATCTTCTGTGCAGTCCAAGCCCGGACAAAGACCAACTTCCAAGGGAACTTCGTCCTTTGTATTGGGGTTTGCAAGGTCTTCTCTCACCTCCAAACCGATGATAAACTGCACGGCTGTGGCAAGGGGAACCCTGACTACATCAATATCTTCCGTTGTCGTATCGGGTCTTTCTAGAGGAAGAGACTGCCGTCTGAGGCCCTCGAGTGAGATCGGCGCACTTAGTTTTTTCTCTGCACCTGTGCGAGCAATCAAAACAGTTTGGTATTGTGCAAGCTTGCGGAGACTTACAAAACCATCTGGCTCGCGTTTACATTGATCTCTTTCCGGACGATCGATAATAACAACAATAGCGTGGTAGAGCGGAAGTAAACAGTAGTGTTGTGAACTTGAAGGATGCAATTCGATAATGTTATCAGCACGCCCCTTGGCTTGATTTATAAGGCTAGCTGCTTGGGCACAGAGTGAGAGGTGTGCGTTGATAATTTCACGTATTGTTGAGGGACCTGTCGAGGCAATCCTCACGGGGTTTGCAAAGAAATGCCCGTACTCGATATTGGGCTTGGTATTATAGCCTCGATGCCACTCTTCGTAAATAGCCGCGAGGATAATCCCAGGCCCTAGGCTTCTTTCTCCGCTGGCATCACGCCCCTGGGCTGACTGTAGGAAGTAGAATGCCGTCGGTTTATTGCAAAGAAATTTGAGCTTTTCAGGCGCCACTTGTCCTGTGTTGTCGTGCAGAACCATTCTGTAGCTGTCTAGCGTTGCCCAGTAAACCTTTGTCTCCCGGCGAAAGGCGTCCTCTCTCAGGAAATGCCAATGCTTCTTGAGATCCGCTCTGACCAAGACTTTTAGGGTATCAGAAATTGGTTCTTTTGTGGTGACTGAACGCCAATACTCCTCGATTTCACGGTCTGAACGACGGCTTTGATTCATAGTCAGCGTGTCCGATTCCATTCTATCTCGGATACCAACGGCCTAGATGCGACGACGGCGAGATATAATCTCCCTGTGCGAATTAGCAGGGTTCCAGCTGCTGCCTACCGCCTAGGCCAGGCAACTAAAGTTTGCAACGTAAGGGCCGTCACTGCACGTATGGAATAAAAGATGAGCACAAGAGAGCAGCCAAGGGGGCAGAATAGAAATCCGGAAGCACGAGCTACCTAGGTAGAGAGTGTAAGAAGGATGATTATCTGGGACCAGAAGCATGGAGCTTTCGATGGGACGCGCAGGGAGCGATTAATAGGAATCAGGATATATCAGTATAGAGATATAAACAAGTAATTTACACCAAGGATAGAATATAGGATTAGAAGATATATTAGAATATAATA
>WTTZ01000188.1:0-24904 GCA_011750695.1 Penicillium sp. OUCMDZ-019
TATCCTACTTTATTTTTTAGATTATTATTATTATAATCTTATATATATTAGTTTTTTAGAGAAAATTGCTAGTATTAGGATAAAGATTAAATTTAATAATAATGTCTTTTTTAGAACTGTTAGCTTATTTGATAAACTAGCTATATAAAAGTTAGTATTATAGCTTTAATCTTTTTTTCTTCCCCCTCTTGAGTTTTAATTACTGAATATAGTGTAATTGCATAGCTTCATGCCAACTGCGTAGGTTACGTAGTTGGTCCAACACATAGGGTTCTTCTTCACAAGTTTGTCTAACGAAGGCATTTGGCCAATGTAGACCATAAGAATCATTAGACACCACTACATGGGGAAAAATAGTAAGCAAGTATTAAACTTATCACGGCGGCATGTTAAAAGTGATCCCAGAGAACATTCATCTAACCAGTCACACTTTTGTCCTCTGTAAAGAAACCGAGGCGTTTCGAGACCGAGATCTCGCCTATGACATCAAATGGGAATGTCTGCAGCCATGTGCTAAAGTCACAGATGGGATTCATAGCGACAAACTTGGCGTTGATCTAACTAAGAAAAACTGGATAGTGCTGTCAGTGAACCGCTCAGGCCCGACCAGGTTGGTCATACTGTAGATACTCGCGATTGGCAGTCTAAAACGACGCTGGAAATTCTTTTCCTGTGTTATGAATGGGATGGGAATTGCCTGGGCTTGGTAATAAGGGCCCAAGACCAAGTAAAAGCCAGGCTGCCATAATGTCTCGTTAGCCTCGTGAACCGTGACTCTTTTATTTTTAACATGTATATGTACAAAAGATCGATCGACCAATCCAATGTCTTAGATTCCAGACTCGATTGACATTTTTAAACTTGCCGATGAATGTATATCTTGTTTGACTTAGAGACAGAGACAACCTTGGGCACAAGTCGCACCAGCGACCCATATTTCCGGTTTAGCTCCAGTGGCTTGAGATGGCTGCTGCCTCTCCAGACTCAGAACATACGAGGTACATACGAGGTATATGATAATCTGACCGAGCACCATGGTCCGGAAATATGGGAGAGACGGTAATAGGTATATCCATGAAGTGAGATAGACCAAGTCAAGGATCGGCAAGGGCAGTGCGATCGCCGCTGAGTTACCACGGACAAAGGAGCAGCCATGATAGCGAAATTATGGTGATCATCCTTCCGAATAATGAGTCAATAGAGCTGAGTGTACCTAGGTAGGATAGAGACCATGGAAGTACTCGGAAGGTCGTCTGTAAAGCTTGGGGTGCGTCGAGCGAATGGACTATCTCCTTATAACTAGCACCAACGCACACTGTCTCCCCGGCCGTTGTAAAAATCACGATATATATTGTGGAAACCGACGAAGTATTGCATTGTGACTAGGAAGGCAATGGAAATGCACAACCTCTCTGTTGCAGGGTATCAACTCTCACCATACTGGGGCGTAATCGCAATCATCGGACCCGAGTTGGTAACTTGCGCAACAACAGAAATCCTATTTCCTCATTTTGCATGTACGCTGTAAGCCTTTGGCCATAACACTATTTCAACCAAGCGGTCTGGGAAAAATGATAAAAGCAAGTAGAGGATTCTAGCAAAGGTTCCACGAAGGTCCTAGTCTGTGAAAAACACACGAAAATGGATTTTAATCGAATGGGCAGTGTTCCTTTCTCGCTGCTTTTCCATCTTCTATCATCTATAATGTAGTTGATGGAAACCTTGCATGTCATGAAAAGGGTTGGAGGTATACAGTTAGAGCGAATGATGGGCAAACTGCCACAAACAACTTGACAGCGGAGAATCAACACCAAATTACATACAAAACGAGCAAATACCACATGCCCTATAAGCGGACCCTTTTTGGTAGCCTGGTGGTCAACTTCTCCGTTGTTACAACTACTAAGGTTAGGGTTAATGTTATCTAACCCAAACAACCCTAAAAGTTTTAACAATGATAGGGCACGATGTAAAAGGGAACATGGCGGCCCATCTTTGATGATTTGATTTCAGAATATAGTCGCTACCGAATTTCTAGATATGACCCAATGTATGCAAAGATAACCCTTTCTCATATACAGTTGTACGCAACGCACTTCAGCCCTTCACCCATATCCCCCAGAACCTACATGGACCTTACAAATTCTCTGGGCGATGGCACCTAAGAAGCTTACGAGTAAAGAAATATAGTCTTTCATATAACTATCAAAGCCTAAGCAATCATCTGTATGATGTTCTCTTATGGTCTACGGTTAGTTGTTGACGTTGCTGACTGCTCAGGTTTTGCCCCGCTGCACAAAATCGTGGCTATGCTGGACGACTTTTGTTAGGCGTCAGCATCGCACTAGATATGTATAATGTCATCTGAGATGGTAACTTAGTGGCACGGTTTCGTGTCAGCAACGAGGTGTTTCTTTGTTGTCCTGATACTCGCCGAATGAGTCAGCAACGTCACGCCACGTCTCCCGCGCTGGCCTTTGTCTGCCTAACTCGACGTCCTCTCTAGACAAGATACAAGAGACACATTGTCTGCTGCTGTACGTTCAGACCCTCTATCTTGATCTTGCCATCTCTCCTTTTTGGATATTATTGAAGACACGCAGCGTAGCAAGATGACGCGTATTTTGCTATTTTGCACCGACGAAGCGGCCAAGCCTGTAAGGTTATCTCTCTCACATACACAATGGGAGGTATTAGCAATTCACATGCGATACTAACTGGAAACAACAGGTTGCTCGTGAGGTTCTCAACTTCAAATACGGACTTCCAGAAAATACATACTCGCAGTATTACCTTGTCGAATCGCATGTCCTGCCTGAGAAACGATCCGGGTTCAAAACCGAGATCAACGAAAGCGAAACATTTGAAAGTGATTTTATCGGTGCATCACTTCAGGATTGCCAGAATTGGGCACGGGAAAAGCAATTTCAAGTAAATTATATCGAGCACGAGATCATTGCCGTCGTTGATGCACGCAGCGCCCAGGATAAAACGATCTTAGTATCGTGCTATCTCTTCCCTGAACTGTGCGAATACAACCTTGTGTTTCCAGGTTTCGGCATCCTTCCACGCCCACAAGATCAAAATACCTGGATCGACTACAGAATTGAGTATCCAGATTCGCCTAATCTCAGCTCTGCCTGGAGTTATGGTGACCCAGATGGCGTCTATCCCGCTTACTTTGGATGCAAAGATCAATTTACGGATGAACGTGGCATTTTCAATGTAGAAAAGGCGGAGGAGTTTAGTATTACTTACAATCCTGATGATTATCGCATGACCACACCTAGGCTTTGATACTGTTTCTTCGTTCTCAGGAATATCTCGGCGATTGACTTGATTGATACTCGTTACGATCGTCGTCAAATAGAAAGGCCTAGATACTTACTTTAAACACTACCTAGGCACCTATGATCACCAGCCGAATTACAAATATTCTTCTTATTGGTTCCAAGTGTCTTTTAGCCATTGGTGGTAGTATTAATTGCCCTTTTGTTATCATGTGCTTCCTCGATAGAGGACTTCTTATGATATTCAGTTTACCGTTTAAAAACTCACAACAATCACCCCAAATATGGTAATCAATCACGGTTTTAGATGCAGTATCAAAAAAAAAAGACATTGGATAAGAGAGTGTATATCCACATAAATTCTTTATGACCAGGTCTCATTGGATATAAGATTGAGGAAATGAAGATTGGATGCTACGTACCAATAGCTCGGAGACTCGCTTACTAGATCATAGAGGACTAAATTGACCCGTGATCTGAGGACAAGGATCGGTTGAACCTCCAGGAGTGTGCAAGGGGAACCCCGCACTCATTGAAGACTTATTCAACACTATTTTGCCAATTAAAGCCCTCCACTAAGCCTTATATCCAGCAGTAATTTATTTGGAATCTGAAAGTATCAAGATGTCTGTTTTTATATATGTGTTATCTATTGTAACATGAACAGAATTTCCCACTACTGTACAGGACAAACTTTTTTTACTGCCTTATAGTATCCCATTCTAGTTATTATTAGTAGGAGTATCAACATGAGGTAAATAGGTATATATAATTCGTTTTTCATGACATTGGCCCCATTGATCCCGTCCACATTTGCATTGATACAGCACTGAGCAAGTCTTCCTCTTTACTCTCTCTTTAATCTTCCGCGATAAGCCTTCAGATTCTCACTATGCGCCAGGTCCTCCCCTTGCATCTATATGACTTGTTTGAATCCACTTTCCACATGGGAAGTACATGACATCACTATTATTATGTATCCAGAACGCTCAAATCATAGTCTTCTTCGCGCCGTTTGAGCTGCCCAACTTGCCCTGCTTTCGAACCGGCCACATGCTGAAATGTATAAAATGCCCCGGCGGTGGTTACAATTTGATAGGCGTAATCCGCAATATTAATTCCCTGACTCCCGAACATAGTCTCTGTCGGTTGACTGTCGCAAATCGACGTATCTTGAGGACTAGCGTGTAGGGCAGTGCAATACTGACCAAAAGCACTGTTGAAACAGTGAGGTAAATGTGAAATTCAAGTTTTTCTGTGAGCAATAAAGATCACCATGGACAGACATACGTAGATGGCGAGAATGTGATTCTGAAATAGTCATTGTATCTTGCAGCACTGTTGCTAAGAGCGCCGCCAAGCGCAGACCTTTGAGCTATGCGATGTAAATATATATACCAAACACCAAGCACAATAAATGAGATGATGAACTGTCCCAAGCCAGAGAACGTAGACATACCCGTCTGTTCCTGTGAAGTTGCTGGAAATACGTAGGCCTGTCTTCCTCCTTGCGCGGTGCATGCCCAAGGAAATTCTTCTGCACTGTTAGTGTTTGTATTGATTTGATTTGTACCACGCCTGGCCATATTAATCCTGAATGGCCCAAGGTTGGTACCAGCTTGCTGTCTATGTGTAGCAATATCTCCAGGCAAAGCAACTCGTTGGCTTTGAATTCACGTAATCGATTAGTTTTGACAATGAACATACATCACAAGAGTTCCTCTCTGTGGTTGTACTCACTAAACTCGGTTTCCACCTCGCAAGCAGAGCATCGCATAGCAGTTTTCTTCAGCTATGTTTGGCCAATTTTGAATCCTGAACGTTATATCGACCGGGTTATTCTGAGTTTGACGTTTTAAGAGCTTAAAATTTTCCACTTGTTCAGAGACAGGAGCTCCGATTGTTACAGTGCAACATAGGAGAGAGAAAAGGCAAACAACTTTGAGAATCATGCTGATGGGATTGCAAACGAGTAAAGCGTTTTCTCGAATAGTAATAAGTATACCTGAAGGTTTCTGAAATGGTAATGAAAATTAAAAAGCAGAAACAAAAAACAAGGTGCAGTCATAACATTGTATATATCACTTGCTTTAATGGGCGTTGTGCCTCTTTATTCTCTCTTTAGCCCCCAATGCTGTTTCCAAAATGACTGCCTTGAGGTTTCACGTAATGATCAGCCTCCCTATCTATAATGATGTTAACTAAGTGCCTGACCTTCATTGTACGTCGTTGTATTGATAAAAATATGAAACAATGATACAAATTACATGCGAATAAACAAGCTTGAAGATCAGGTAAGACAGAAGTCATAGAAAACATCGTGGACTAAGACTTAATGTCATCAATATACATGAAGTGAGCCCTCGCAAGGAGTTCTACAACCCTAAATATAGTGATTCTCGGCGCAAAGTCGAATAAACGTTCCGTGCTATGTATTGATGCTGTTTGCAGTGTTGATAGTTATAACGAGCCAGGGTATCGCTCCTTTTCCAGGTGCAGATGCATGGGTCAAAAAGAGGATATCCTCCTCAAACCACGACATTGTCCTTTTGCCGTTGCGGGATCACTCTGAGATAATTCCGGGATGACGGGCTGCATCGGCGCAATTTCGCATGACTGCATAAAACCTACCGAGTGATGTCCCGCGAAATGCGAACTTGTAAGAAAATATGTTGGGACTCTCAAGAGTAGTGCGTTGTCTGACATTGCTTAGACGCTAACAAAAAACTTGGTAGTTGTTTCAAGACACGATTCTACATAGGTACTTTCCAAGGAAAGGATTGGATGTTGAAAGAAGATCCACAGGTGAAATTATACCTTACATGGATATATATGCATTTTGCATTACATACCACAATTTCAAGACCGAGGCGAGCATTCCTGTCCAGGTCACGACAGGGCTAAATATTCATTAGTGTTTTTTTCTCAATCACATTCGTCTCATTTATTGTGATGTTCTAAAACCTCCCTTTCCAGAGGCGTATTCTGAGGACAGGCAGAAGTGCCGGGACTTCTTGCGTGAACCTACGTACAGGCTCAGGTCGAAATAAAAAGAAAAAGTTTACCTATATACCAAAAGCATTCATAAAGAATTTTACAATACTTTAAAAGGTTCTATGTAGTAATAGAAAGAAGATACGATATGTATATATATATATATATATCTCAACAAAATTCAAGTTCATGGAAGAATTTTACTACTGCAATAAATGTTTGAGGGACATACAAGCCGGGAATAAAAAGCGTCATTTGACAAATTATCCTGAACATAGCCGAATTAAACACCAGGAACGGTAAAATCAGGGAAATTTGGCCAATTACCCAGCTCTCCTGGATCTCCTCCGATTCGAACGAAGGAGCTGTTGGATGGGGTTGGCCCGTCAAGGATGAACAATTGAAACCACCCAGGAGGGGAGGTCCACTGGTCTGGAGGGGCAGTAATAGTGCACTGACTACCTTGACAGGTAAACTCCGGAAAGAAAGTACGATGACCGAAGCTGTTTCCGTGCGTGCTTGAGATGAGGCCAATCAAGGATACCCTCAGGTTTGCGACGTTACCGGCAGTGACTGTGATGGGATAAGTGCCTCCATATATCCAATCAGTTTCGGTGATGGTATACGCTGGTCGCGGATCTCCAGATAGCAGATACGGAGGGATGAACACTTCTACTCTGTATTCTTCGGGATTGATATCATCCTCTGGGTCTGAGCCGGAGACCAACACTCGTCCATCCGGTAGGAGAATTGCCTCGGAGTGGTAGAGACGAGCAATGGTGGTATTTGCCATCACTGTCATACGCTGGTTGACCGGCTTTGTCGGATCGTATAGGACAGCATTCAAATTGGGACTCGTAGCAAGACCGAAACCAGCTACGCCCTGGTGAGCCCCGTTCAAAATGAGAAACGTGCCATCTGGGAGGGGTGACATGCAAGTCATGACACGCTTCGAAGGCTGTTGAATCGAGTGTTACTTATGATAGCCTGTTTCTAAGGCAGAAAAAAACTGACCATGCGTTCGATCGTCCAATTCTGCCCCGGAACGTCGGGTTGAATGGAGATACAATTATCAATAGCATCTCCGCCGTAAGGAGTTGAGCCACCGCATATGAGAACCCTCACAGGATCTGTGTATGGAGCATATTGAGGGAAGAAAACCATAGTCCCTTCAAGAGGATAGGTGCGCCCGCCGAGATCGTTGTTGACGGCACCTGGCATGTTTGGCAGCGTCCGGATCGTCTGGAATGTGGACTCGTCCAACAAACGAGCCTCATTGTAATAGGCAGCTAGAATAGTCTTTGAAGGCATCACTCCCATGAATGGATACAAATTGTTAGGATCAGTACGTTCCAACCAATCCATGTAGAGGGTTGGCCCAACTGTCGGTAAAATTTCGATGGTAGGGACCGGGGGCCCGTTAGAACCTGTCTCACCACCAACGATAAGGATGGAACCATTAGCCATGATCATGCCGGAAGGATACCAACGGCCGTTCTGTAGAAAGAGTTCGGCCTCGTTTTCTTGCCAGTCATTGACACCGGGTTCGCCTGGAGAGCCATCCGGCCAGTAAAGTCGGACACCCTGGGTCGACACCCCTGACCAACCACCAATAGTAAGCTGCCTTCCAGCCTTGTCGGGGAGAACAAGACCGGCCGAGCAGAAAATATCGGTCTTGACGTGCATCGGACGCCAAGCATTGTTAAAATCATTCTCATAAAATAGGTCCAACTCATAGGCACCGGTAGTATTTGGCGGCCCAGTTCCCCATTTCTCCAAGAAGGTGACTTTCCCATTAATATTAACAGTGGTCATCAGAGGGACTACGACACCACCGATCAGAAATTGGTAAAGACCAGCGTCATTTCCGGAAGCATATGTCCACAAAGTCGGGTCGCCTTCCCAAACATAATAACTAAGGAGGTTACCGGCACCACAGTAGTGAATGGTATCACCAGTGCAGAGCATGTTACACTGAGAATCAGGGACGATTTGAACGTCAGGGCCAATGTCGAAAGTATCGCCGCAGACTAAGAATGTATTAAAACCAACAGAACAATTTCTCTAGTCAGAAGTGAAACATACAGCATTGTTCCCCATACTCCATACCGGCAGCCTGGAATCCGTATTCTTGGCAACGAGAGAGACAGGCAGTCGCCGAGTTGTTGGTTGCGTAGGTGAGCATATAAGGGAAGGTTCGCGTGTTATTCACGTTGTCCCTGAAGAGTAGCAGCTTTAGTCGTTTTCCCATGGTAAGACTTGGAATTCGACAATGTTTGAACATACTGAAGACAACCCTTATACACCCAGGACCCAGGTAAATTAGTTGTTTGTACTGTTGGAGGGGGCAGAATTGTTATTGTGGCGTTAGAATAGATACTGAGGAGATTTGGTCCACCGCAGATTTCACTGATATTGCCCGCACAGGTCATAGCACACTGGGAATCTGAGCTTGCCAACGAAGCATTGTTGCGCACGTAGTTATCACAGAAGCACTGGTCGGAATATTCCATGCCAGCCACGGTATAGCCCAACAGTAAACATTGGTTAATGCAAGATTCGATAGTCATCATAGGATCATCATCTTCCTGGACGAGCATAGATCGGACACCACCAATGTTGTCAATATAACAACCCTGGTAGTCCCATCCGGCTGGCAACCCAGTAGCAGGTGCAGTGAGACTGGTAGTAGTTGAGCTGGTGGATACAACAGTGCTTGAAATAGTGGAGAGAGAGGCAGGCGAAGTCGCAGAAGAGGATGGGGAATCGGTGGTTAACGTGGATAATACGGTCGTAGACGACGACACGGCAGTTATTGACGTAGAGCTAGAAGATGCTGGATTTATCGAAGACGTTATTATGATAGTTGAACCTAGCTGGTATAGATCGAGTCTGTTACTACCACCGCAAAATTCGCTGCTGTTCCCAGAACAGGGATACGAACAATCAGTCACCGGTTGTTTGGTGCTATCCGCTGCAAGGTTTTCACCGCAGTAGCATTCACTGTAGTACTCGACACCGAAAAAAGTGGCGCCATTGCAGAAAGTAGCACAGGCATCCACGGTCATATTGCTGCTATATGTGTAGGTGCCAGGAAGACTTCGAGCGGAAGCCGTGTCATTATAGCATCCAAGATATTGGTATCCCGAAATCGTGGCTCCTCCTGGGATAACATACTTGTCGTTCGTGTAGACGGACAGTATGTTTGATCCACCACATGTCTCTGTGCTGTCTCCCCCACAAGGCATGTTGCAATCGGTCTCCGCAGCCTCTGTACTCGAGCTACTTATGCTAGTGCCGCAAAAGCACTGTGTTGTATATTCAAGTCCAAAATACTGATAGGAACTACAAAAGTTTGAACACTCTGCAAGGGTCATGTTGTTGTCGGTGGTAGTCGCGGCTGGCAAGGTTCTGGAGTTGACGTTGTCGCTGTAGCATCCAAGATAACTATACGCTACTGGGTCAGAACCACTCAGTGCCGAGCAAGAACCAGTTAGTGCTGTACTTTTAAAACTATCAGAGAATGTCTCTATAGAAACGCCGAATTTGGATGTGGTTATTTGGTTGGGTGTGAGAGTATAGCTTCCGCTATACAGGACGTAGGCGCCAATTGTTGCTGTCTTTGCCATCGTAACATTAACGGTGGACAAGCCTGGAACAACACAGCATGATCTAGATGTTTTGATCTCCACAGAGAGAGCTGGGGACCCTGCAGTGATTGTGTTGCGGACCTGCAAGAACATGTCTTAGTCCTCACGACGCCTGGTCTTCGAGGTGTCAAATTTCCTTACCGCGGCAGTAACTGTCATTTGGTAATTACCATCGATGTCAGATGAGTTGGCTATGCAGCTCTGAGGACTTTGAAACAAGATGCTGTCCTGAATTGGATACCCATTCCCGTTGTTATCATATGTGACTGTGTTACCATCAGTTGTGACCTGTACTATGAATGTCGATATAGAGCTGGTGGCCGATAAGATTGTTGAAAAGCTATAAAACTGTCGACCACTGTCATCAACACCACTCCTATTCATCGCCAATTTGAAAGAGAAATAGAAAAAGAAAAAGAGAAACTAACGACAAAAGAATCATCAAAACCATTCGTTGTTCCAGCATACTGCGTTCCGATAACACATGATCCGCAACTGGAAGAACCGTTACGGTCAACATAAACGAGTTGAACGTTCGAGATGGTGCCGTTGAGGTCGGTTGTTCGGACACGAATCTGTCCAGTAAATTGAAGCTGGGTGCCACCGGGCTGTATTGTTAATTGTAAATTACTTGGCTTGACCTCATAAGGAACAATTGAGTCCGTGAGAACCACTCCAGTCGGAACAACCTCAATCATTCGCTGAAGCATGACCTGGCAGCGGGATTGAAAGTATGTAGGGTCGGCCATGAGGCCAATCGTAGCATTGTTGTCCGCGGTGAACACTGCTATATCCGAGTCGTACGTATTCTTTATTGCCAAGGGCCCAGCCAGAGGATCTGAGCTGTTTCCACCGATATATTCAGAGGCAATCTTCTCATCAAACAATGTGGTCGAATCGAAGTGCTGGTAGTCATTTGGCATGGTTCCTGGTTGTACGACCTCGGGAAAGTTACTGGCATGAACGCCGCCAATAGTATGGCCGCAAGCTGTCAGCGCGATCATTTCCGACACATTGAAGCCCATCCGCGCAAACTGCTGGATGAACGTATACTGTGAATTCTGCGGCAATGGCACTCCTATCGGCCCAGCTGCAGTTGCATCGATACGACCTGTGCGAATAGGAATGACCGGACCGCCACAGACGCGGACGGATGCATATACACCCAGTGCAATGATATCAGCTAGCGAGGCACGAGATGAAAAGAAGGGCGTGAAGGAGAGCAGAGTCGAATTAAACGCAGTACCAATGTTCTCGCCACCGTCTCCTCCCAACTCATACTGTAGAGACGCATCTAGCCCGCCAACCCCGGTGAAAATGCTGCCGGGAGCCATGTCGTGGAACGCTGTGCGAAGCCATTCTGCTGATGCAATTCTCGACGGACCCTCGGGGGAGAAGGAACATGGTGTTATATCTGAGGGAAAAGATCGTGCCTGGTAACCAGAGTTTAAGAACATGATATCTTCTAGCTCATCTACCGAGGAGGGCCATGTCGGCAGCCCTGAGGCATACCCGGCCACCATCAATAAGAATAGCCACGGAGCCATTATGTTTTTAATAGTAGCTGTAGACATCGATGATGGTGGTTTCCCGGTGGCAACGAGGAGCTATTATTCGCAACATATTCGCGGCCATGCCTGCTCTCAACAACACACAACGCAGAGCTGGCATCAATGTCCCATGTGCGCACTGCTCTAATCCATCTTATTAAATGAGGCAAATTTAAGCGGCCTCTTGAGACATGCGCCACGCCACATAACAAGTACACTATACATGTCATCTTGGCATTGAGACGTCGATGACAAGTCATTTTCCTGTTTTCCATGGGCTTTGGCAAGAGCCGCAAGCCGTATTGTATTGAGTTCGTGTTTTCGGTGGAGGTGAAGCTGCAGGCGTGCCATGTCAACTAGACGAGCCTTTTGCATGAGCTGATTCCTAAGCGAGAGGCTATAATTAGCGGTGTTGAACATAACGAATGAAAGACGCAAAAAGGGTTGCATGATAAGGTTGATGGGCCCGGAAGCTACTTTCTCGTCGATCCGGACCGGTCCGAGATCAGACAAGTGGCTGAAATAAATTGGGTGTACTGTCACTGTTCTGTAATATTGGTACCGCTAATATTCTTTGAGACAACGCTCATCTTGGACTCTGATTCCACGCCACGATGTCGTGTTGAGTTGCCTTGTGGGTCAAGATGCAAATACAGCATGTCACTTGAATATCTGTAGCCGCAGATACGAGGTATTGACGTGGCCGAAGCCATATCAGAGCAAGTACGGAGTAGATAATATTTTAAGCTACCACCAGGTCTAGAAATAGCTTGTTCACTAATAGCCTAGTACAACGTTGGAACTAGTACCGCAATATTGAAAGGAGATACCTAGGTAAGAAATGAAAACTTCTATATATTCTATCATGTACTTAGGTTATATATCACCTCTGTAGGCACATCTATACGATGATTTGTGTCGATAGGAAAGGGCCGGGGTCTCGTATAGCTTGTAACCGAACGACGCTTAGTAGTTGAACACCATCAGTGATGGGTTCAGCAGTAGCGGAAGCAGAGTGTGCGACGCCAAAGTCACTGACATTGGCACAATAGCAGTAACTTCGGTAATTGTCCAGCCGTGCGGGGCAAAGCAACCCAAGTAGATCATGGCAGGGAAAAATGGAAGCACCACTGCGTACATCCATTTAAAGTTCTTGAAGATCTTGGGTATTTCTTTGAAGAAGTTAGAGTCGTCCTTCTCCTTGGCCGTAGTGCCCCAAGACATATTGATAGAGAACATGTGAGCTAGAAGAGCCATGCTCAGATGGAAGGAAAGTCCACCGAAGAAAATGGCGAACACAGGCATCCACATGAAATTCTCTAAGAGGGCCGGAAACAACGACTTCTCACCGAGACGATAGCGAATAATGGCCAGGGAGACATTGCCAGCTCCAGAGAAAACGACGAGCAGGCCAAGAAAAACTATTCAATGGCAAAAGAGAAAGTCCAGTCAGCTTCGTATTTCGCTACCTGGAGAAAGGGAGACTGTACCATTCCATGATTCCATATAAAATTTGTCCAGGTAGCCCTCAAACCAGCCAACGAGGAAGTAATTTAGCACAGTCAAGGGGAATCCAGAAGCCAAGGCGTAGTAGGATGAAATATATCCTAAGATGGTAATCTTGGACGATAGCTGCAGGTTGGACCATAGGAAGGACATGAACAACTTTGTCAGGGGACCCCGATAAATCCACGTGTGGATAGGATTGAAAACCAGTTCGTTGCATCCGTAAGCATATCTTGCTCACGATGTTAGTGTATCCCCAGTTCAATTTTTTTTCATAGCCAGCTTACTTTTCCCAACGCGACAGCTCGTCATAGATGGTAAGCGAGACACCTTCCTTGAACTCATCGTTATGGTAGCTCGCTAAACGAATGATGTTCCCTTGGATCTGGAGACGCAAGGCGATATCAAAGTCCTCTGATACGTGGCTCTCGGACCAGAAAGCAGTATATCCGTCATCTGGCCTGCCAACGGATTGAACGGCTGCAACAACAGCGTCAATATTAACCCTTTTTATAAGTGCTAGTGTAGAACGCTTACCTTGCCAACGAAGAAACGCGTTGTGCCCAACAAAAGGAGCGGTTTCACCACTACCTACTGCAAACCGAATCGCGGAATAGATGAGATTAGTGAAATAAGTGATGCCGTTCTCGAAATAATCCCGCGAAACTTGCATCACGCCGGTAGAATGCTGGATGATAGCGACTTCGGGGTTCAAAAACATCTCGGCAGCGCCGTAGAGCAGGCAGTCAGCAGGCTGGATAATCATCATTAGAGGTTCCCTTGAATATCTCATCGGCGTCTCAACTTACTACTCGAGTGTCCGAGTCAACAATCAGTATAAATTCTCCCACACGGATATCACCGCCAGCCCCGCGGATGCGAGAATCGGATTGGATAATGTGATTGAAAGCCTCTCTGTAGACCTGCTCTTCCTCCATAGGATCAACCATATCAGACTTCTGCAATGTCGGGGCCATTCGCTGGATCAGCTCTGCCTCAACTTTATTCGAGACGTTCAAGGCAAAATTCATGTTTGAAGCTTTCTTGAACTTTCCCTTTCGAACGTAACCATCATCGTTGTTTCTAGGCCGAGCAACCCAGCCAATGTTGTTATCATGGTAGAAATTGATCCGCTCACTCTTTTCTTCTTCAGAAAGTAAGGCAAAGCCATCGTCATTGATAAAGATATTTGCAGCACCTGTTGATTGAATTAGACAGAAACCACAACAAATGGAAAAGACTTCTGACCTCCATGCGACTCGTAATGGGAGATCGCCGTCTTCAAGCTACGGAGAGTGGGCTTGATAACCTCTTCAAGCGACTCGGTATATATGGGCATTTGAATGGTGATACGCGGTGGCGTGAAGCCAAGGGAATACGCCGATTTCAGGTCGGGGGCGATTGGTGAATAAAATCGTGAATTGGTCTTGAGCGTCTTAATCGGTCCAATTGCCTGGAAGATATCTGTGAATATTACAATCATGAAAAATATACTGAACAAGGCGAAAATTGGGATTGTCGCCACAAGTGCAAATCTTGTTGCGCGGCCATCGACCAAGTATTCCAAAAGTAAATCAGAGATGCCAAATCCAACGAGGAGGATGACAAGAAGCATTACGGCCATTCCAACGAAAATCGCGCTGGTCAACACCAGTGGCCGTTCTAAGGACTCCTTCGGGCGTTTGATTTCCTCGTTCAGTGTCGGAGAAGCATCGCGGACTGTACCGGAATCCTCAGCCGCTGACTGTGCTTCCTTTGCTGCCTCAAGAGGCAGATGATACGATGAAGCAGTGGGCGACGCTACGACCGATTCCAGAGGAGTCGTCAAGGGTGTCACCTGGAGATTGAATGTTGGGATGGGGCTTCCCCAGATCTAGTATGGTTCGTTAGAATGGCGAAGGTTCATTATGATTCTCCTTTCAGCATACCAAAGAAAGCAACTTCGCTTCCACATCCGCAGCATGGCTTAGAATAGCATTCAAATCGTCATTCCAAAGAAGAAGAACCTGCTCTTCTCGGATCAATGCGCAATATTGATGCCTCTTGACCATGTTTGAATGGGATCCGGCAATAGCAGCATACGAATCAATAATTTGGATCTGATAGCCATTGGGGAGAATTAATTCCGTCTGGCCATGTGCAAGTTGTGATGTGATGATACTCGTGGTCTCGGTCATCATTGTGAAAGCGACCGTAGCATTGATTTTCTGAATCGCTCCAAGCAGCATGGGACTGACGTCCTCCGGCTCTGATATATACACACCCCTCGACCGGCGTAGGAAGACTGCGGTGGAACTATGTTGCAGATGTGTCGGCGAGGGAAGCCATTGGTATGCAGTCAATCGTACATGAAAGAATTTTATCATCTAGAATGTTTTTGAGTCATTCGTCGCTGCCTCACAATTCGAGATTGTATACGTACAGCTTTATACTTGGCGGCGTCATCAATCCCGTTGTTGACATATCGTTGATCGAGAGAGCTTTGTCCATGGCCCGATTGCCCCGATTCCGAGACGGGCAGGGAGTCCCTTTGAGATGGGGTCCTGTCGGACGTGCCATCCTCCTTCAATACCCTGCGGGGCCTAAATGGCCATCGAGTAGGGAGGAGTGAAGACATGGTGATCAGTCTTGGATGTGAATGTAATGGGCGAGGAAGAATTTAGGAATTAATGGGTTCGGCCACAGGTATATCGAAACCAGCTCTTCAAACCGATACCCTTTTCGACACTCTCTGATCAATGCAAACAAACCGACTGGGGCCTGTAGGTTAATCCAATACATAGCTCGCCATACCGCGACAGTCCGACGCCAGGTCAGTCAGGGTACATCCGTTATCTCTATGGCATGGGCGAATCGAATGGGCCTAGAATTCACCGCTTATCCAAAAACGAGCAACGTTCCCCTGTCGATGCCCTAAGGAGCAGCCTTGCTTCTTGCGCCATTCTGCACGCCAAAGGGAATTTTTGTGATGGCTGTATCTCATCACCGCCGAGCCAGTCGAGGAATCGGCGTTTAGCACAGAAGATGTATCCGAGAAGACGCTAGCGGAAAACCCCGATTTTAGTGACTCGCGCCATCTAAATAGCCTAAAGCCTCAGGATCAGCGCTAGATCCGAGTAAAGATTACAGTGCGTACGGCGATACAGTTAGCGCTCTTACAAGGCTTCTGCAGACGAAAACACACAGACCAGGGCCGTCTACGCCGTAACGAGTCAGGGGCCGATGCAGGTATGGTGACATGGCGAAAAAAGACAATACGCCAAGGCGGAATGAAAGTCAATTGAAAGAACACGTTTCGTTTTGTTGCCATGCCCTAATGCACAGTGCGAAGCCACTTGGGTACATCGTGAGCTTGATTGGATATGTTTCTGACACTTATGCATGCTCAAAGATAGGCGTGTATGCATAAAGGAAATATCCATAGATGCTACTGCGATATATCTATTAGTGTGGTCACCAACACAGCGAAGGCACAGCACTAAATGCAGCGTGCATGATATCTCGACAGTCTCGCCAGCAACTATTCGAACTGTGCAGGCATATCCTAGTCATGGATTACCTCGTGGCAAATCCCATCGGCCACAGTTGCCCAGATGCGCGGATCGAGGTAAACTAGATGGTTCGGTCGTCCTCGACGCTTTGAAATCCGATACAAATCAACGAACGACTGGCGGAGTGCAATCCACCGAGTCAGCACTAGATCTGTGTGTTTATCGGAAACTTCCGCAGGGGATTCCTGTAGGCTGTCATAATTTGAATACCAAAAATGAGCCCAACAAACAGTAGAATAGGCGAGCAGCTTTACAGCTAACGGACACGCTCAACGCGGGCCAAGGAGGATTCATTGACAAATTATCTGATCCAGTCTATCGAAATGCTATCCCTGTAAGATCGACTTTCAGGCTGACATAAAAATGTGCCCTATAAGGAGTGTGACTATCTGAACTTCTTCAACTTTTTGTATCAGAAGATAAGCTGTTGAAAGAGCGCGAAAATGGACAGTCGCAACCCATTCTCAGACAGCGCGGCACCCAGTGTTGCGGCCAGTGTTGGGTCCGGTGCTGCCCATTCTGCTGAAGACAGTATTAACGAGTTACCTCTGCGACATTCGAGCTACACTCGTGCGCCAGTGAAACGGAGGTTTAAGACCTATCTCTTGACTGGCGAGTATGAACGGCCTTGGGTGAACGACAAGCGGTTGAAGAGGACCCGCGTGAATAATTATATTATTTGGGGCTTCCTCATAGCCGGTTTGGCCGTGAGTGGTTATATCGATTACCACGCCACGACTCGAGTTCCCAAGCATAGCGTGAGTCCATCCTATTTCAAACATGATTTTTTTCGTGACTAAAAAGGAACAAGTACTGTCTCATATTGGATGACGAGTTCTCAACATTGGATACGGAGGTGTGGACTCGTGAAGTTCAGGTATATCACTTGTTTCCCTGTGCTCTCACGCAATGGTAGTTGACTGTCGCAGGTCGGTGGCTTCGGCACTGGAGAGTTTGAGTGGACTACTACCGACGACAGCAATGTGTTCGTAGATCAGGAAGGTCTTCACATCGTCCCGACCCTCACCACAGATACAACGCCCATCACAGCGGCCGAGATTGTCAATGGTTACACACTGAATCTAACCAAAGCCGGCGGCGATGGCACTTGCACGGGAACAACCAATGAAGCATGTTCGGTACGCTCGAACAGCACGCTGGGAACTGTGATCAACCCAGTCCGCTCGGCACGCTTGAACACTAACGGCAGCAAATCCATCACGTATGGCCGTGTTGAAGTCGTTGCCAGGCTTCCAGCTGGGGACTGGCTGTGGCCAGCAATTTGTTAGCATTCAATCTTTCGTCATTCGGAATTAAAAAAAAAGCTTACCTTGCTTTCAAACAGGGATGATGCCCACGAATGACGTTTACGGAGCATGGCCTGCCAGCGGCGAGATTGACCTTGCGGAAAGTCGAGGAAACGATATTTCCTACGCCAACGGCGGTCGGGATACCATGTCAAGTACCATACACTGGGGTTAGTCTTGAGTTTCTCGCGTAGTCTTCTCTGTATTCTAAGTCTTTGCCCTCTACAGGCCCAACCGCTAGCTTGGACGCATACTGGCTCACAACGCGCGGCAAGGCCCTTCGCCGGACAGACTTCACTAAAGGCTTTCATACATTTGGCCTCGAGTGGTCGGAGGATTACATTTTTACATATGTTGATGATCCACTTCAGCAAGTCATGTATTGGGCCTTCCCCAAAAACACGAACATGTTCCAACGCGGCAAATTCACTGGGCAGACGGTAAATGACTCGCTGGTGACCAACCCATGGTCGCAGACTGGCCGACCTAATTCGCCATTTGACCAGTCGTTCTATTTAATCCTGAATGTTGCGGTTGGAGGCACGAACGGGTGGTTTCAGGACGGCGTTGGGAATAAACCCTGGACAGATGCGGGCCATGCTGCCGCTGACTTCTACGCTAGTTAGTCGACTCTCTTTTCTTATTTCTTTTTTTAAAGAGAAAAACTTTACTGACATTGTAATTTCATCACTTTTAGGTATGGATCAATGGTACCCCACCTGGTCCAACACGTCCTCTCGCGGGATGACCGTGAAGTCCGTCAAAATGTGGCAGCAAGGTGCCTGTCCATGAACTCGAGCGATTAGTTACGGCCTTGATGATTTTTAAATACTTAATAGCAGCTCTATGAGTTTGATCTTTCTATTTTCCTGGGGTGTTTAAGCAACTAGAAAGTTTCAAGGAAACAAATGACCAGTCAATATATTCTCTATATAGCAAAACTATGGTCTTTTGTACGCCAGAGAAAGTCAATCAATCCGCCAAACGATAAAATGGAGTAATTGACTTGCTAATGATGGTGGTTGCACGATATATAAGCTTGATTCATGTGAGCGGTATGTCTAAAAGATTTCACGTAAACCCTTATATCAACATAGTGAGTGACTGTAGATTTTATATGGTGGTTGTCATTGGTCAACCGCCTAAAACTCTTCACAGCGCTATTTGCTGTACTTGATAATTTCGGGTGCCTAATCTCCGTGGAGTCATTTGGGAGGTCTTATTCTGAAATAACACCAAGACTGACGAGACCATGAATAGGGTCCTGTGACGCAGTATCAGCTAGATTTATTGGTATTCGTGTCTCGCTACACGTGTAGTTACCCATTCTGCATAGAGGCCAGTGAGACTCGTTCCAGGATCAACAGCCATTGGCTTCAGCGGGTAGACAGGCTCCGAAGGATCGTGGTCACCCCGGAAATGTTCTCGTCGTCCTCGATTGGTAGATGTCTGTAGGCCAAGAGTGAGTAATGAACCGTATTATGGCTGTAAAAACTTTCTTACCATAAACGACCTAAGTCTTCCATATTTCCAAAAGCTTACCACATGTTCCCTATCAATTGAAGAAAGATCAACATCGACGTCAATACTCTCCGGGACCTCTCCATTAGCATCATCAATAGAAAGCTCGCGGACCTGGTATTCGGAGAGATCCTGGTGCTGATGGCCCAGCCTTCGAACATCACCGACATCGAAGTGGAAATCGATCACCATTACAAATCGTTCTTGAAAGAGCGCTGAAATCTTGGTCAGACGACGTTGCTCATGATTAACGCCAGAGCCCGCAAACAATATATAGCACAGAGGTTGAAATTGTGAAAGAGGGGTGTCTATCCCTGTAAAACACATCTCGTTGAAGTGCATATGGCTTTCAGGAATGTCAGGAAACCATAAGGCGGTATCTCGTACTGATCTGGCTTCATCACCTGTGTCACTCCCAAGGGAAGGATATGAGCTGTATGCAATCGCTAAGCTAACCAATTTGAATCCCTAGCAGACGTTTTCACCAATTAGAAATAATATGATGAGGGTGAGAAAATAAAAATACTTACATCAAAACCTGCTTCCAAAGCAGCTATAGACTCACAAGTCGACATAAGGCGGCGTGTTTTAGGTAGGTTATTTGAACATCCAAACCATTGGGATATTTGCCCTGCACAAGTGACAACTTGCAATGCCTGGATACCTCTTGAACCAATTGCTAGGATAAAGCCGCGTAGACCTGTTTCATCTATCAACTGGACTGTAGTCTTCAGGGATGAGGATTTTCTTTTTGGTGTATATCCTAGATGTACACTCGGTCCTTCACTAGAAATGAAACTGATTCCGGCAAGGTAAGTCGAATTGCCTATCAAAATAGTGGATATTTCCACTTTACGAACATTGGTTGGAATACGAGTTCGTTGTATGTGAACCCGTTTGCAGCCCATACCTAATGGGGATGTTCTTGGAGGAGTTTCGAGAGGTTCAAGCTTCCCATGGACTTCTTTCCAGCTGAGGTTTGCATTCCCACCTAGCGATGACAAGAGCGGCCCCCCCTTCCACTGCAGACACAGTAGTTCTGAGAGTGGAGATTGGATAAGACCCCAGATACGTTTTCTATTCTGCAAACCATCGGAGCTGCGCATTGCTTTTAATAATTGAGAGTAAAGCGACATCCAATCCACTCTATGCTTAACGGACTGTGCCTCAAAGATGAAGTTGAACTCGAAGGGATGTTGGAACCTAGAAGCCCAAAAAGATTGTCCTAAGGAGGACGGAATGATCATTGCCAGACGTTTTGAAACCTGAGCTAAAGCTCTGACATCCTCCGTAGGCAAATATATCAGTATGTGCCCGAGAACTTCAAGAGGAAGTATCGTAAAAGAATTATCAAGAGCTGGGCCATCCCTCGGGGTTAACCTAACTCCCCACTCCTTCGGCAAGTCAATGCTGTTCAGTTGTACCGCTTGCATAAGTTTTTGAAGTTCTGATATGTTCCAAGGGTCTGCATGTTTTTGTTGATGAAGGTCATCTACTGCACCAAGATCTCGATCCTTCCACGGGTATCTGCTCTCTAAGAAGGCTATTCCTCCGTAATCGTGACCCCAGCTAATGCCAACATGTTGAAAAGGACAAGCTTTGCAGACGTCCAAGAGCCGCCTCGCAGGGACCTCTTCAGGGGAAAAGAATTCCTGAAGGAGATCATAGCACACAGCATGAAGAATGAAGCCATGTCGATTGTCCCGAGGGCGTTGTCTCATTAGAGGCAACTCGTCGGTGGCGGGAAACTCGTACCCCGGATCGTTCCATCGCGTATCATAGCTATAAGGGACTGTGTAGAAGGGGTAATCTGGATCATGATTAAGGCCAACTCCCGAAACTATTGGTCCTGATGGGCTGGAGCATACTTCGATGACAATCATCAGTGCGGGGCATCGCTGTGTGGAATGTGGGCAAACACTTACCGACGCGAAACTCGGCCAGCCAGGAGACCGTGGGGTCACGGACAGCGCGTGAAACAATGTCACCACATATAATGCAAGAAAACCACATGATGTTCTGTTGTCCCGCGACTTGGTCACGTAGGTATGACACTGTAAAAATCTCAGGCTGATTTCAAATGATTATGTATAGAGACTTTTCGCTCCAGGCCCTTACTAGGGCTAGCCTGATTACTCTATTCTATTTGATAAACTGGCGTGATCTCGATGGTGGTCTAGAGGCCATATATATGATCAATATACCAGCATGTACCCCAGAGGAAGCATTTAGATCTTAAGCCAGGCTAATTTATACACAGATGCCGAGGTGAACCAAATGTCTAGTTCAGATAAGAAACAGCTCCAGGTCTTCCGATTCTGACTGCGCTCTTGCAATATCCATTATACCCCCAGGGTTTGCCCGCAAACCTATGAGCTTCACCGCAGCCACGAGGAAGCGGTGGGCTCGTTGTATATTCTTGCCATAACAGCTCATTGCCTGAAAGCGGACAAGAATCCATTCCCGGTGTATCCTAAGAGATTATATTTGGTACAACAGGATGGAGCCGAACTGTCTGGACTAGCAGGGACCAGACTGGCTGCTAGCCACAAGTTCCGTGTCGAGTTTCATGGAAAGGCATGAACGCTTTGAATGTGGCTGTGGCACCATATCACAATGTAGCTCTTTTGCGCCAGAAGATTCAACCAGATGAGAGAATTCATTGCATCATTGAAGTCGGTGGAACAGCGCAGAATATCATTCCTGACTATTCACGGCTGAGTTAGAACGTCCATGGCCCATCGATGACCAGAGCCAGTGCGCTGCTGAGGCGAGTGAAGGCTTATATTGAAGCTGGAGCTACAGCAACAGGTTGCATGTTGAACTATATCCCGTTCGTTACATGTCCCTGATGAGATCCACTCACAAAGAAGTTTCTAACAGTCAGATCACAGGTCTCCGACATCACAAAACCTACGGATAAACAATACTCTGTGCAAAGCATATGTGGAGGATATGGCAAAGTTAGGACAAAAGATCCCATTTAAATGGCCTAAAGGTCGTACTGGATCTACTGATATAGGAAATGTGTCACATCATGTTCCCAGTTTCCATGGATATTTTGCGAGCCCCACTGAGAAGGATGTTGGTGCCCACAACCCAAAGTTTACTGAAGCTACTGGTAAGGATGAGGCTCACGCGGCTGCTATCGAAAGTGCCAAGGGGATGGCTATGCTTGCTCTTCGAGTTCTCGTTGATGATACTATTGCTACAGGGGCACTCCTTGATTTTGAAACCCCAGATGAAAATTTTAATATGCTTTGCACTGCATGCAGGTACATCCAACATTAATGATTTCTATTTAAATGTCGCATACCTTTCCAAGACTGTGGTGTGAAACACGCATACTTTATTTTATTCTTCAACAAACATATCTTATAGCTAACCAAAAGGGCCCACATAGCCTAAGATCATGAGATTACTCTGCGTGAATCAAAAGGATCTGAGTTCACTCTGCCTATCCCAAAGTTCCCTACGTAGGTCCCAGTTGCCGTTTGAAGTCTCAAGCTCTGCCAAACGATCCTCGATTTTCTGAAGCTCGCGGGTACGTTCTTCAGCTGCCTCTATACTTTCGTTTTCATACATCCACCACCCCGACAGGGGCTGGATGGAATCGAGTACAGCCTTCTCGGTCGCCAGTTCATCCGACTGCTGCTGGCTTTCAATGTTGTCCAGTATTGCGTCACTTGATGTGGCTTGAATGCCAACCAATCCAGCTAGCATCATGGTTTTGTAAACCTTCCCGTTATCATTGACGGTCACTGGGACGGAGGCGTATCCGGGTGGAACGTTTGAGGTCATGACCTTGCGGGACAAGACGCCATCAAGCGCCATCTCTGTGTTTCGTGCCTCGAATTCTGGCGACGAGACGGGGTGAATAGATTCTCTGTTGTACAACAACTGTCCATCTTCATCCCAGAAACAGAAGGCCGAGACCCACCCAGTGAGGTACGATGGTCCACTTCCGCCTGATTCATGTGCGCATCTGCTCCAAAAGTCAAGCGTCTCAGCAGCCTCGGGGCTGTCAAAAGAGTGCACGAAATGGTTCAGGACCGGGCGAAGAAGTTGACCGAATCGCGCGGGTTCATCGCCGAGCTGATGCAGCTTATCAAGTCTTTTCACAAGCTTTATCCAGTCCTCTCGCTCGTCCAGCAAAGTGACAGATGGGATGCCACACAGAAGACATGCCGAATATGCGAAATACTTCTGCATGGTTCCCATCATTAGAATCGCCGCAACGACTTTGTCACACTCCGTTGTGGTGGTAAAGTCCGGCATGATCTAGCTTCGTAAATCCTTGTCCAACACATTTTCCTCAATGAGTTTGGTCATTTCCAGAGCAAAATCACCGAAATTCGTGGTGTGGATAGTCCCGACGCCATATCCTTCCAGCTCCTTTTTTCCCTCATGGGAAACAAAGACGGATCGCAGCTCCTCTGCATGGGCGTTAATGAAGAAACCCAGTTGCGTCAAGATAGAGAACCAGATATCTTCTGGTCGTATGGTTAGGTTATGATGATTGCTATAGGCGTGAAAGACCGCCCAGACGAAGCCATTTTTCGAAGGGGAGACATGGGATGTGTTAAATAGACTGCTCGAAAACGAGTTCTGAATTGCTGCTACGCTGCGGCGATGTTGTCTTGGACATGATCGTTCAAACAGATCATCAGCTGTAGATGCCTTAGATCGTAGCCATTGGTTCGGTGGATGTGCCGCTGGGGTGAGAGTGACGGGCATATTGCAATAGCAAAACTAAGCACATGTAGCAGGACGATGTTAGAAACCTTGGATAAGTAGGTCAAATAAATACCACTCAGTATGAGGGTGGAAGCCTGATTGTTGGAGCTGAAAGTCTCTAAGGTTTTAGTATGATAAAGAGAAAGTTCCTATTAAAGCTTTTTCAATAAAGGATGTTATAGTACTTATACTTGATTCAGTGAATCAAACAACCCTCAGACGTGGATGAAACATCACTAAGAGGGTGGGAAATGTGTGAAGAGAAATTCTTGTCAAAGCATAATAGGGTGAAGATGCAGAACTGAAACTGTATTTTAGTAGGAATGTGCAATATAAATATTTCTTATATTTTTGCCCTCATAAAGATTGCTTTTAATATCTAATTAGATTTTATCTACTGGATAACACTTTTGCTATATGTTTGTTGTGATGGATATATCTTTTTGATTCTATGTGATTTACTAGATTAAGCACTGTTGTAGCTGAATATGTATAGTGTATTTACTAAGTTATATGCTGTGCATCAATATCACAATACATATCTAATGAAAGAGTGATGGTTGAACCTGAAGAAAAAAAGACAACGTTGCGAGTGTTTGACTTGTTTGCATTGGTCCTCCGTGAGGCACTACCATACTTCACTGCCTGATGCACGACCCCACCTAATATACAATTTTGGCCAAAAACATGAAAAATCATGAACTCTTTATACCATGATTATTACACTAATATAGTCTTAATTAAGCTTATTTTTAAAATTTTATAATTCTTAAAGCTAGAAGAGAAAATTAATATTAT
>WTTZ01000189.1:0-24116 GCA_011750695.1 Penicillium sp. OUCMDZ-019
AAGAGCTAATAAAAAGAAGAAAGATTTTTAAGAATAAAAATTATTTATATAGTTAGATAGCAACTATGCAGCACATTAATCCTAAAGGAGATTAATTATAGTCACATTCCACTTTTTCCGTGGTCAGCCCATCTACGACCACTAAAAAATCCTCTACGAGATTTCAAGTTTGATTTCTTTCTGTCTTTGTTCATTTGTTGGTTTGTCCTTATCGCATGTTAGGATCAAAAGCCCCAGCAAGTACGTTTTGCTTCATGGAACTACTCTTGATCTATGCCGTGGCTGAATATCCTATGTGGTGACTAAGTAGGAATGCCCAACACAGAGGTGTGTACTTTTAACAGGAAACTGTATTCTTTCATAGACTGAACAGTGTGAAATCGCTACCATTGTGGCTTTGGTAATTATGCCAACTAAGGGCAAGTATACACCGTCCCTGCATATATTACCATATTAAAACTATATTCACTGCGCTTTATTGGATTGTCACCCGGAAAAATCTATATCAAATAGGACGAGTAGAATATTGACCCATTGAGGGTACATTGAAGATATGTTGTTACCTAAACAATACTTAGGCAACCAACAGTAGTCTCTCTTCCACAGGAAGCATGGTAACAACCCTCTGCGTATATTTGCCGTACTGCAGCTGCACTCAAAACTTCCCATCGGCCAACGTTATTCTCCAGGAAGGCAGGCTTCCTTCTACGAATGTCAGAATTACGGAAAAAACTCCCTAGTATGATCACTCCGCGTTTGAGCTTGACTACGGTCTTTTATCAGAAGGCCCAGCATATTTATCTCCACCCGATATGATATGAAGTGAGAAGATCTGTGACTCTTGATCATAATTAGTGGTGACCAGTGTGCTTTCCGCTGAATGTACCTTGGTCAAATGAAATCACTGTTGATATCTCAGGGCTTCGGAAGATCGGGAAGTTGTGGGCGATGCCTTTGCTATGAAGATTATCCTACGAGAAATCCACTCCAAGGATAATCAGCGGAAAAGTGCCAATGACATTAAACCAAGGATAACTCGCTCGTATCATCACCTGATAGCTCTCAAACATTTACGGTAGATCATGTCGACTCTTGTCAAAATAGGCTGGGATACTTAATGAAACCATCAGATTTCCTACTTGATACGACTGTGAAGACCCGCAAGTAGACAAGTAGACCGGAGTGTTCCTTCTGTCACATCCGTCATTTCACAGTATAGTTTCTTACTCGTGGAAAAAGTCATTCCTAATTACCGTAGATGATTGATATTTTCAAGGTTGGATGCGTTGGTAACATCTGTTCCAAGACCCAGAACTGTTGCCGGAACGCGCAACCAATGGCTCTTCTAGTATCAAGAACATTTGTTTCATAGAGATGTGTAATTACATATGCGCCGTAGAGATAGCGAATTATATTCATGGATTGGATATATGTAACGATCAATCTATTTCGTCTCTGAATGTATAAGCGGAGTGTCGGGACGGGGAGTCTCGCTCTGATATAAACATACTTGCAAAGTGTGAAACGTGCCTAGGTGCTTCCTCCTTGCCATGAAAAGTTTCAAGATGGTGCCGAGTAAGGAAACAATGGAAAGCATCTATCAATGACGAAGAGGGAAAGGGGGGGAGAGTCAAAAGTCAAAAGGTATAAAGACTAAGGCATGCTCCGACAATGTTCTGGTATCATCAAAGAAATCAACACTCTCTCGGCGACAGAAAGATAGCAGAGACTACGGAAAGGATCAGTTCGAGACAAGTCTGAAGGAATAGCCCAAAATGTTTCAAAAGGCCCTCTTGTTATCATCTACCCTTCTTGCCGCTGCGCGTGCGCAGCAAGTCGGTACTTACACCGCTGAGACTCATCCATCTCTGACTTGGGAGACATGTACCTCAGCTAGTGACTGTACGACTGTCGATGGCAGTGTGGTTATCGATGCCAATTGGCGCTGGGTTCACGACGTTAACAGTACCACCAATTGCTATACTGGCAATACTTGGGACGCAACCCTGTGCCCGGATGATGAGACGTGTGCCATAAACTGCGCCATTGAGGGAGCTGACTACAGCTCTACCTACGGTGTAACTACTTCTGGTAGCGAATTGAGAATCAACTTTGTCACGGATAATTCGAATGGTGCCAATATTGGTGCCCGTTTGTATCTGTTGGCAAATGCGTCGACATACGAAACATTTTCTCTGTTGGGAAAAGAATTCACCTTTGATGTGAATGTGGCCAATCTTCCCTGCGGTCTGAATGGCGCGCTATACTTCACGCAAATGCAAGCAGATGGTGGTTTGGCTGACTACACTAATAACAAGGCTGGTGCCGAGTATGGTGTTGGTTACTGTGACTCGCAATGCCCTCGCGACTTGAAATTCATCGACGGAGAGGTAGGTTCCTTTATTCTGCCCTGATCCTTGCTTTGAACAAAGTAATTGACATTTTCAAAGGGCAACGTCGAAGATTGGGAGCCGTCTAGCACCGATCCTAACACCGGTGTCGGTGGACACGGAAACTGCTGTGCCGAAATGGACATCTGGGAAGCGAACAGCATTTCCTACGCAACAACTGCTCACCCATGCTCAAGTCTCGGACAGACCATGTGCGATGGCGATGACTGCGGTGGTACATACTCGGCCGACAGATATGCCGGAATTTGCGACCCAGACGGATGCGATTTCAACCCTTTCCGTTTGGGAAATACCTCCTTCTATGGCCCAGGATCGACCTTTACTATCAATACTGACGATGTCATCACCGTTGTAACTCAATTCATAACTGAGGATGGCTCTACAACTGGTACCTTGTCCGCAATCAAGCGCATCTTCGTGCAGAACGGCAAAGTCATCGCTCAAGCCAACTCGGACACCACCGGCGTTTCTGGGAACGAAATTACAACGGCTTACTGTGAGGCAGAAAACACTGCGTTTGCTGGCGCTGGCGAATTTACCGCCAAGGGCGGACTGTCTCAGATGAGTGATGCCCTGGCTGAAGGCATGGTCTTAGTACTGTCTCTATGGGATGATGACTACGCAGACATGCTATGGCTTGATAGCGACTATCCAACCAATGAAACATCAACAACACCTGGTGTTGCTCGTGGATCTTGTTCCACTTCATCAGGAGTGCCAGATGATCTGCAAGACGATGATGCCAGTTCTTACGTTACCTTCTCGAACATCAAGTTCGGCGCCATCAACTCGACCTACACGGCGTCTTAAGTGACTAAATTGACCTGTTCACGTGCCGCTCGCTATTCACAGAGGCTTTATACAATGGCCAATTTTTGAAAAAAAGTCAGGGTTGTGATGAACGCCCAATGCCCATGTTAGTTAGGAGGTAGTTATTAGGGGCCTGGGGAAGAAACAAGCCTGCCCAACATTCGTTCTTATTTTTGTTATTCGACTTTAAGTACAACTTTTTCTTTGGTCGAAAATCAATGATCCAAATTGAGACATATTCAATTATCATCAAGCATTATCATAAGGAATATCCACATAGCTGCATTTAGTCGTCAAGACTAGCATAGTAGGAGTACGGCTGGTTTAGCAGATAAAATGCATCTGGTTGCGGGCTAGTGCTACCACCATACCATATGGGAGTAGAAAGGTTTGTTGGAGTATCCGTGCGAGGCTCATCAGCAAAAACATATTCAAATGTTTTAGCCCACTGAACACGGTTGTTTAGACCGTCAAGCCCCCAGAGCTCTTGCAAGAAATGGAGGAAAGACGTGTGGGTGTAGGCGGAATTTTCTGCATACATAGTACCCTCATCATGAATCAGGGTGTTTGCTGGGATCCAGGGGGAGATTAGGAAGGCCGGTACACTATAATCAGTTAATTGACGCATGAAACTGCAAGGAGAAGTTATGTTACTGACCGGATGCCGAGACGGTTAAAGGTGTATGTCAGGTTGAACCCTTCTGAAGAGCCATTGAAGATAATGCCATCCTCTGGGGCTGGAATGTTCATCGGTGGGGGAACGTGGTCAGCAAAACCACCATGTTCATCAAAGTTGATGACAATCAAGCTGTTCGTATATCATCAGTTTAGCCCATTGTTCGTCAGTCCAAAATATTGTTGGAATGACTTACACGTTGTCCCAGTACTGAGAGTTGCGGACAGCATCGTATAGATGCTTAATCATGGAGGCGCCGGCGGCTAAGTTGGATGTCGGATGCATGGAGTCAATCGTGCAGCACTCGGGGTTGATGTACGAGAACTGTGGCAGAGTCCCCTCTTGTAGGTCAGTGTAAAACTTGTCGGCTGTGGCGAGGTTATCGATAGCGTTTTGCTGAACCCACTATATTTCGCTCCCTCTGAGGTTAGTCCTCTCATAAATTGACTAAATCGGTTGACTTGCTAGGCATATCTAGCAAATCGTGAATTGCACTTGCCTCGTAGTTCCAGGCGTCCACGATGTCAGTCTCGTAGTACTAGTGAACAAGATGTTAATACGTTTGTCCCATGAACAAAAAACACTCGTCATATGATCATACGTTTTTCCAAGAGATATTGGCATTTGTCAATGACTCGAAGATGGACATTGCACAAGTGGTACCAGTCACATTGTTCCAGAACCCTGAGGCCTGGGTGGTATCGTCGACAAATCCGCAGGTGGAACCGGAGGTTGCGAATTGGCGATTTGGGTTTGTTGGACCGGGATGTTCAGCAAACTATTGCGTGGTAAAGTGCTTAGAAATCGCTGCTTGGTGGGTTACGAATGCACCTAATTACGGAGGGGACAACACACGTATGTATCCCAGAATGCAAAGTTCTGGGCAATCTCAACAAGAGTTGCTGTCTCCTGTTGGCTATATGGTTTAATGACAAATGCAGCTTGCCCTGGTGGAGACGAGTATAGAGTAGACTCGCGGTCTACGAAGCCCATCATTGTTGGAACGGACTCGTTGGTTGGATAGTAAGTTTGAAAGATCTCATAGTTGGTTCCTGCCAGATCGTGATCCGGGTCATTAAGGGGAACCTCTCCCGCGCGAGGAGCAGCGCAAACAAGAAGTGGCTCGCCCCAGACAGTCCAATTTGGGTTGGTGTACGGGTTGCAGAAGGGCTCTTTTCGGTTGGCCAAGTTGTCGATATCGTCGCGGAAGTTCCAGTAACCCGCGATATTGTCGAACGAATGGTTCTCCATCATGAGATAAACAACGTGTTTAATCTAGCAAGAAAGTTAACACTGTACTGGGTGGCATTGCGGAGTGCTGTTCTGTGCGTACATTCTTCCTGATGTTGGTCCATTGGTTGCTGTTCGGACTGTTCGAGCTGTTGGAGGAGACCGGACTTGCGGTAGCCAAAGCAGCCATGGCCACAAGGCCCCTCATCGTAGGAGCCAACGACTTCATTTTCTAGACGCGTGTAGGTGTCACGTACCAGAATGCCGATGTGATCTTTTCGTCTCCTGTGTATTACCAGACTGTTGATGCAGACCCAGGACCCATTCTCTCGGCTTCCGACGGTCCATCGGCCTTCTTTAAATAATCCCCTATTGCCTGAGCCGGAGCTGTACCACGTGGGAACCTTGGAAGTCTTTTTTCTCACCGTCGATTTTTTTTTTCTGCCTCGTGCAGAATAGTACTGGGTATCTATGCAACTTATAAGCTACTGCAAGCTGCGTGCTTGCGATGAGTCTCTTCAATGGATGATTGCCATAAGCTAGTGAGCGTAGCGCACTTGGACTGTGGAGTACGTATGCTTGTTTTTGCTTTCTGTGGGTACCGGTGTAATTACACATATCCAATCTTTAACTGGTATTTGCCCCCAAAGACTCTGGATAAGTATCTATATAATTAGGTATGCAGGGAGGTAATTCCATTTATTTGATTTATTTCATCTTGACCGAAAGCTCGGTATCCCGCAGTGCAAAGTCAACTACTTACGTACCTAGCTATCTGCGTGCGTTAACTCGGAAGACCGACTTTAGAACACACGTAAGCGTATCTTGAAATGAACTAAGTATCGACTAGCGCCATTCTCTAGTTGCATCGGTGCCAATCATACACATCGGATTAGCAATGAAGCCCATTTGACTGCATAAAATGCGTACTAATAGCCGTATCGCCCGGCGTCCTCCGCCCACGGCCAGGATACATAGCTCCGCATAATATGTACGGAGTACCTAACTATGTACTGATATAGGATATACTCATTATCCTGGAAGCGGTCCACCCCGGTGAGTTAGAAGGCTAGTGAAAGAGACATTAAAGATTGCCATTGGATGATGGATGATTATATTACACGACTAAACTTAACAGTGTATAGGTATTGTCTCTCAAGGTGGCCATGTATTAAACTGACAACGACTCGACTTCTTGCAAATAGACCACCGATTCGGTTGTTGCAATCCTGTATCGCGGAAACTAAATAATAGAGCGAAGCAGGATCATTGGGACGGCTTTGAGGTACTCAACCCAGTTCTCGTACTTAACGCGCGGCTCTAGATCAACGTCAAGAGCAGTGTCTCGCATTCCGGTGAAGACATCGATTTCTTCGATGGACCGCCACAACTTCCAACCCCGCTTCTCGACACTAGGGTCCGACGTGTATTCACTGTAGATTTTCCAGCCAATGTATAGCGCAATGACGATAGGCGCAGCAAGGTAATTCTCGAAAAAGAGTTCGGCACTCTTGGGTGCGACCGAGACATAGAATTCTGCGATCAGACAGAGGATATTTAGACCAAGACCCAAGTAGCTGCCGTAGATACCCCATGGGGCTACATAAGCCAGCTCGTCGGTGCTACGACCATTGTACTTCCAAGCAGCGCGGAAACGAATGTGGCAAAGGCAGACAGTTCCCCATACAAAGAAGTTGGAAATAGCCGACAGCGCAAGAAGCCAGGTGAAAATCTGACTGCCAGTAGAGGCTTCGTTGATGAAGGCGAGGAAGCCGAACGCAATTTGGAGCAAGACACACCAGATTGGGCGACCGGCCTTGTCCACATAGGAGAAGAGCTTGGGGGCCATCCCTTTAGCAGCCATGGCCTGGATGGTTCGCGTGGACCCAAAAGTGGCCGAGTTGGCAACACTGACGACTGAAATGGTGATGACGGCGTTCATGACAGACGGAAGCCCGCTGATACCAGCGTTTTGGATGGAGACCACGAACGGTGAGTAGGAAGTGTTGGAACCCGAGGCTTTCAATAGATAAGGGGCATTGTACGGAACGATCAACCCGACCATCAGAGTACCCAGGACGTAGAAAATCATAATCCGCCAGAAGACCTGTTTGCAGGCCTTGGGAAGCGACTTTGCGGGATTAGCAGATTCGGCAGCAGCCAAACCAGACAGTTCTGTGCCTCCGAAAGCAAAGGCAGCCGTGGTAAACACAGAGCAGAATCCGCGGAAATCAGTGAAGGCACCAGGGTTGTACCAGTATTTCGCACCAATATAGCCGCCCACGGGAGCACCACCGCAGTCAATCACGATAGCGAGAATGATCCATCCGATCAAAGCAGTGACCTTAATGATACTAAGAACGAACTCCACTGTGTGATACATTAGTCAATTGGTATGGAACATTGAACAAAACGAGTGGGATCAAGGCATTCTTACCTTCACCGTATCCGCGCACACCGAATATCTGAATAACTGAAAGAACTGTGAGGAAGACTGCAATCCAAATACCAATATTCAGGTCCTGGCGCCAGTATTCAATGGTGATTCCCGCGGCGGTAATTTCAAACGGCAAAATGACAAGCCAATCGATGGCATAATCCCAGCCCATCGCGAACGCCCTGAAGCCAATTAGTTCGGTCCTTTCTCGACTACCAGAAACGTTTGAGCCGGGCTCCAACTAACCAGGACGGATCAATGAAGCGCATGGCATAGTTGAAATAGGCACCGTTAACCGGATACATGACCGCTAGTTCTCCGAGCGCCCACATTGTCTGCAGAAGCATTATACCGACGATGAGGTAGCAAACGACCTACAACTAAGTTAGCATGACTTGATTGTTCAATGCCTCAAAAGTTCGCGCAGTTTAATGTTGCCTGGCTTCTTTTTTTATTTCATTGCTTTCTGATGACTCTCTTCTCCTTCCAATGTTCTCGTTATAACTTACCAGCGAACCGGGACCACCTGTACTAAGAGCTTCTCCAGTGCTGACGAAAAGACCGGCACCAATAGCACCACCAATGGCAATCATCTGCATGTGACGGCTCGTGAGGTGCCGTTGTAGCGGGACCTCTGAGGCCTCGCCCGTTTCCAGGTCATGCTGAGGGATGTCGTCGAGATCCTTGCGCTCATAGGCCGGAACTTTCTCTTGCTCCATAATGGGTTCCGACATCTTGAACTGACCGAGGCGGTGATCAGGAACTGCAGGGCAGGATGAAATAAAAGATCAAAAGGGGGAACGAAAATTCCATGGGGAGAACTGATAAACCGTTCTTCTTATAAGAACGCAAGGATTCGTTCGTCTTAGTCCTACCAACTATACGCCTAGGTACGCCCGATAACACTCCAGCCGCAAGGGAGCATGCACCACGAGCGCAAAGCACGCAAGGACCAGTAGCAACGAGGGACGAGAAAAGTTAATATAATAATGCCACGCCAACGGCAACCTAAGAAAGCGCCATGGCAGGCTAGAAACAGAATCGAATGGTGGAGGGGCAAAAGAAAACGCCTTGAGCTAGATAAGGTACTCAATCTTACGTGGTAGTACTATATACGGCGTACTTACCAAGAGGGAAATGCTCACCTTCCAGAACCGTGAACGACGATCAAGGCGAACTTTACCTTATCAGGGAAGTTTCAGGAAGGTGGGCATTGCAAAGTCGCAGGCTGCTTCGAGGTAAATCCTTTTGTGCTCCATCGACTTCATACTGTGTCACTAATACTCCGTAGTCCGTCCCGTACTGACTAGCCAGCAAGCACGCTGGTGTATTACTACCAAGTACTATTCCCTCCCTTTGTGCATGACCCCGACCCGCCTAGCCTGTTGAGTATTGATAGATATTATTAGCCTAGTTGTGAGATCCAAGAGAAGGTTCTCTACCCGAGATGCTTAACCTTTGTTCAATTGGCTGTTATCAAACCGCCAATATTGCTTTAATGTACCTAGGTAAGAAAGAATACGCCTAGTCTACAATGGTGGTTCGTGATACGGAGTGTCCTGTGCTTTGCTGCGTAGAATTCAGGTCGAGTTTTATATAGCTATATAGGTGCTTAGCATGGTTGGGCGTGGTTCGCGGTGGATTGCAAGGGAGATAAACAATCTATCTACGTGCTGCCATTTTTAGGTAAGGGTGCTTAAAAAAAACAACGCCAAGCTGGTGGCCACAAAACGTGATATAGCATTCAAATGATCTCAATTTCAGCTATCTGGTGGCTTCGCTCGGACTGCAACTCGAGAGTCGGGTTGATAAGAGAAGTCTGGCTGGTTGGCTGGCTGGAACAACGCTACTTGGCAGGCGTAAACATCCCATGGTATAGAAGCGGTTAGGCGTGGAGAGCCGATGATCAGGGCAGCGGCTCATAATATACGGACCCATAACAAGCTGATAAGGGAGCTCGACAATAGTACGGAGTACTCCGTACGGAGAATTAATTGTGAGATATGATATTTATGACCCTTAATGTCTAAGGCCAAGTGCCCGGGTTTCACAAAGAGGTGGGTGTCACTGACTCCGACTCCGTCCTGTGGCGAATTTGTTCTGCCACCTTCCAATCTATGCGTATATTATTTTCTTTGTGAAAAGCAGCTTAGCCATGGAAAAACTTTTTTGGTATCAGCCAAACCAACGCCTGCCTGCCATTCTGATCCTGTAGGATCACGCGCGAAGTGTCATGCAAGCTTATCGAGACCAACCACGCGGAAATCCCGACGCTAGGTCACTTAGACCCTAACATTAATTATAATCTTATTGTACAAATTACGCATAGTCGTATGGAGAGTAGTCCGTAAAATGTGGTAGAAGATGTTGTGGCACTAGCAGCAACTACTTCGGGCATGGTAGAAGAGCTAGTAAGCATTAGTGGCTGTGTTGGTTATCAGACTGTTACACCGGCATTTCTTGGGCGCCATAGAAAGAACTCCGAGTCATATTACACTTGCAGAATCAATTCCTCTCATTCTCCAGGGTGCGGAATTTTCTATTTATATGTCTCTTAGCCTTCCATTTGGATAGAATTGCCGAGTATTAGGGCTATAATAACACTAGGGTTATTGGGGTTACAGTTATTCTTGGGCCAACCAAATCAGGGCAGGGGCATGCCACCATAAAAGCACGAAATCAAGAAACGCGATTCTATATTGAAGTGAAAATGTCGAGAATTCCCAAACGCCGACGCAGTGGGCGGTCACGAAATCGACCTCGCTTCGTGTTCGATCTTCATCTTCTACGTAGCCCCACCGTGTCGCGCGAAGGGCGTGAGGAAATTTCACGCCTATAAAATCAGCGGGCAAGCTCTCTTCTTGGGTGAAGCAGGAAAATCTCATTATATCTCGTTATATATCAACAACAGTCCGTCTCCTCATAGTTTAATACAATGGCACAGACTACGCGGACTTTTCTCGCTTTTCAGCACAATGCCGAACTCCATACCATTGACACTGTTGTGACGGCAGTCCGCCCTTTTAGCGCTCTTGAGGAACCGAATCGCCAGCTTTTCAAAACTGGCGGAGACAGCGATCATGTCGTAGTTACAAAACAAACAATATTTCATCCGCAAGGCGGTGGCCAACCATCTGACGTTGGCTCGATGACAGGGCCCAGCGGGACTTGTTTCACAGTGACCGCAGTCCGTATGGATGCCGTCTGTGAAGGCCAAGTACTGCATCTAGGCAGGTTCGGTTTCGGCGAAGACTCTTCTGTATCTACCTTCAACGAAGGAGAGACTGTCGCACAGACAATTGATGTTGAAAAACGCCTGTTATATTCCCGACTGCACACAGCGGGCCACGTTCTCGGCGCATCTGTCAGGCATCTTGTGAAGAGCGAGATTGAGGACTTTGCAGAGCTTAAGGCGTCGCATTTCCCGGGCGCGGCTTGTTGCGAGTTCCAGGGCCTCATTGATGGTAAATGGAAAGACGCAATTCAGAAAAAGGTAGATGAATCCATCACTGCAAAATTGCCTGTCAGCATTGAATGGTGGGATGCGGGGGATTTTCAGGCCAAAGGACTTGACTATCTATTACCAAATAGCGATCTTATCGCGCCAGGCGAGAAGTTTCGCATGGTCAATATTGCCGGGCTAGATACATACCCCTGTGGAGGCACTCACGTCAACACAACCGATTTATGTGGCCAGACAACCGTGAAAAAGATATCACGTAAAACGGGGCAGTCAAAAGTTAGTTATTCTGTTGCTTGACTATGTAGACGAGCGATCTAATTTGCATACGTGAGAACGTCGTCCTCTCTAAGGAAAGGTAATCAATCTGAAAAGTTCCTCGTCTATCTGTATACAATATTGATATGCCCGTGTACCTAATCGTTCAAGCACAACATGTAAAGAATGAGTCTCCACCATCTTCATAGTACCAACTCCCAATGCTCGCCAGTTACTGTAGTGCCAAATTTCGCGTGGTCTTCCGATGCCACAAGCCTGTACCCTTCCCTCCTATATAGACGCCTCGCAGAGAGCAAATTACTCTGTGTCCAGAGGACTATTCGTGAATAACCAACTTCTCGTGAAAACCTCGTACACTGTCGAATCAACGTTGCGCCTAATCCCAGCCCCCGCGATTGAGGCTCGACTAGCAAAAGACGGAGCCGAGCCGTCCTTGAAGAGTCAGTTCCATCTCGATCTTTCACGAGCATAACAGAACCGAGGAACTCTCCGTTGTCATTGCGCTGTGCAATCCAGCAGCACTCGCTTTCGGGATCATAGGTTTCGACAAAGTCCGCAACGATGCGTGCCACCAAGGCTTCGAAAAGATGTCCCTTGAATTCTTCCTGATATAGAACACCGTGGCGATGGACAATATAACCCAGGTCTCCAGGGCCGAAAGTTCGTAGAGTAAATGATTCACCTCCCTCGAGGGGAGATATTGCGGGATTCTGCGGGTCTGTAGTTGGAACCATTTCAAAGTCCTTGCGATATCTGGGGCTTAATCGGTAGCTGGTATATCGTAAAGTACAGAGCTAGCAATGGCATGAAGCAGAGGAGATACATGATATATGTAAAGCAGTCCAGGCAGAAGACGGAAACTGTGAATTATCGACATCAACAACCTCGGGAACTAATGCGGAGTCAATCTGTCAATCAAAGGGCGTGGGGAATATTCTAGAACTACTTTAATTAAAGAATTCCGAGTGCTTGGGTACTGGCTGTAGATAAGATCAGTTTATCTCGGCTGAGTCTCTCGAACAAACGGCGCTTGGTATCCCCAGCAGCGTGCCTTCTGTATTAGTTTCTAGGGTTTCATTCTGCGATAACCCTAAACCTAAGGTCGGCGAAAATTCTAAACAAACGAATTTCAATATGTATATCGGCATTTGTGGTCAAATTGACAATGCACAGCGTCGTTGGGTATTTTAATGTTTCATAGGAACAAAAATAGGAATCACTATTTTCTCAGCGTGGGCGAGGCAATCTGTGGCTCAAACAGTGGTGAATAAAAATGGACAGAGAGAAATTGCAGCATGGAGAAGCTATTGCTTATCGCTGGCCAATGTCGAAAATGGTACACGAGTCATCTGGCTATACTTTGATGCTGTGGTGTTAACAAACGAAATACCAACTACTGGGCAGTGACACAAGTCGTAAGCCGGTTAGCGAAGTCTTGTCTACTACCGGTCATGGGTATGAGCCTATGATTCCGTTGAACACAGTTTCGACAAACGCTTTGAGGTCACATTGAGGATGGTATATCTGAGTGTTATACAGATCCTTAGGTGACATTGAAACGTCTGATTAAGCAAAACTCCTAGTGAGCACTCACTGGTAACTCAAATCACAGCTATCTATCTCATGATTCTTGCCTCCAACCATATTCTTGCACGAATTCTAGTTAAAAAGTATTAAAAGTTGCACAGTTTTATCCATTGGTCCGGCTAGAAATTTTAAATCCCGAAGGCAAAATACATATCAATGGCGCGCATCTAGTTGTGACAAATTGTACTCAAATAGGAGTGTTTGGCCGGCAAGACATGTTGGTAGTACATCAATGCGGTGCGCGACCATAGTCCATAGCAAGCCAACTCGAAAAAGTAGTCGGAATGAAGTTTGAAGGCTTATTCTTAAACGAGGTATTCAGTGAATTTGTCGGTAACACAGATATTTCTTGGGTGGTGTTTCATCGCATTTTCGTAGCATCGCATTTTCATAGCATCGCACAAAGGCAGTCAGTCCATGATGACTCCATAATTTTTTTTTCAATTAATAATTAGGTATTTAGCCCAAAGTGGGTCCAAAAAACGAAGGTGGGTCCTTCCGCTGGCAGAAATCTCTCTCACCGCCCTCCAAAATAACACCATTCCCGAATTGGTAATTTTGGAACCCAAAAGTGAATGTCACTGTAGAGGAAATTTCACTACGTGTACTCTGATATCTGGCATTTCGTAATCTAGAGCCCATCGTCATCATCAACCAAGTGTTGGGAGTCCTGCCAGCGGTCCCAGTCTCCACAGTTACTCGACAAGGTACTGTAGTCGACCAAGCTTGGAATGTTGCTATATTGTTCGATAAATTGTAGAGCCAAGCCCTCAACAGTATGAAAACCAATGTGACAATGGAGAAGCCAGGCACCGGGATTGTCTGTCTGAAATGCAATGAGGAGATAGCCCCCGGCCAGGAGCAGAGCAGTGTCGCGGCGTGGTGGATTAGACAAATCTGGGAGTGGTTTGCTTGAATCGTAGTCTCCTGTGCCTTGTTCTAGAACAAAGAAGTCGTGGCCATGTAAGTGGATTGGATGGGGGATAGGCAGAGAACTCTGTATTAAGAGATATGCCCATTCATTTGCTTCGTCGAGCTGTATAACACCCTCAGTACTTGACCAGTCATCCTCGTGTTTGTAGATTTGAAGAAGTGATGGATCTTGCCAGTCAACCAGCATCGAGACGTTATTGACCTGCCAAATCAATAACCCCGAGCTAGTGCTTCCGAGCGTTACTGTTTCGTTTTCGTAATAGAACGAGTTTGCAGAAACGGACTTTGGAACAACTGGGGAGAGGCTACCAGATTCGTCAAAGCAGCCAATTGAGTCATTATTATTGCTAGTGGTAGTTGGTGTTCCTTGAGCATCGTTACCGTAATATACAATTCCCCTAATGTTATCCGTGCTGTTGTTATTTGAACAGGCACTTTGTGGGATAGCGCGCATCCAGAATTTATCGGCAACATGAGCTTGGTCGGCTGTCACGATAACATCGTAACGTTGAGCTTATTTAAAGTTAGCTTCTATAAATTCACGAGGATCGAGGACTGATGAAGTAGAATATCTTACCAATAGCTATGGGCAGAACGTCTACGGTGAAGGGTTGGACTGGGACGAGATCTGCTGCTATAACAGTCATGGTGTGGTTGTCAATGGAAAACGTGAAATGAGTGTCGATAGCAGTATTTATCAGCCGCAGACGATATGAAGTACCCGGTTCGAATTGTGTTGTAAACCGTTGGCCAACTTCATCCCGACCACTACCGTAGACATTTGTACCATTAATAAGTGCATTCTCCTGCCAAGGAGCACCGAGAGTCTCAGCATAGTAGGCAAGCTGGTCGGGAGTTTCGTGGCTCCAGTCACTTAATAAGATGACGCCTTTATCTTCATCATAATTTGCGCTGGCAGGTCCTTCGATAACAATTCCTCCGATCACACCCTGCCACGCCTGGAGCGAGAAATGAGAATGAAACCAAGTAGATCCGTATTGAGTAGCACGCCACTTATAGGTGATTGTATCCCCCGGAGCAGTGGGACATTGAGTGATAGAGACAACACCGTCGTTTTGGTTAGTGTTGAGTTGACGGATACCATGCCAATGAATAGAGGTTCCATTGTTCGAGTGAGACAAACGATTTGTGACATGAACAACAACTTCATCTCCCCAATTGGCATATATTGTAGGTCCAGGAATTGACCCATTGATTGTCTGAGTATACCGAGGAATTCCGTCGGGAGATAGTATAGCATCCCCAAGCTCGAACCAATACTCCCGGGTATCACCAGTATCTGGAACAACCGAGTAGTAGTCCGTGTGGATATCATAGTCACACCAAGTAGACCGGTCGTAAGGGTCATTGCCAGGGCAAGCCCTTTCTCCAAAGACAAAATAGAATCTCACGAGCCAGACATAGTATAACAAGAAGTCTTTAGCATACATCGTGTAGGGCTTGATTTGAAGTTCTCTTCATGGAAATAAATAGACAAGTTCGAATCTGCTTGAATAGATATAAATCTTTCTGGTCTTTATCTTCTCTTCGTCAGTTATCTATATAATCTCGGACACATCAAAACACCTTTACCCAAGGCTTTATAATTTTTTTTTTCCGTACAATGTAATTTACAATACGAAAACCTTTGATGCATTATGTTCAGCCTATGCCATGCATAAACTCCAATATTTGGCAATTAGGCTGCTTGCCACGCCGAAGTCAAGAACTGTCTCACATGCATGATAATAGCATAGATTACACCTTCCGGTGACTTCAGCTTCTCTTCAGGTCCTGCATCTAGTCTCATGTCATCTGAGCTTTGGCCTACAAACTAAACATATCCAAGACATGTAATCATCACGCAAAAGGGTGGAGCTAATCAGTACTCAGGTTCCAATAGAGGAGATATAAGCGAGTGGCTTGGTTGGTGAAGAATGCTTTCTGGTGGTTACTCGGCTTTGTCTTTCATATAAAGATCGTGATTGGGGTTTTCATCCAATGTCCTGGCAAAGGAATGTCTCTGCTGAATGGAACATTACACGAGATACCAATATATCATTGGCTATTTTGTATGCACAGCCGAGTCATGTTGCAGCACCTGATATTATGTCCTGAAGCCTCACTAGACCATCTTTACAAGAAGGTGCCTGAATATACCCCGGTCCCTGTTTCGGGGAGATATCATGCAAGCCATTGAATATAGTCCACAGGTGGAGAAGGATCGAGCACTTACCTTTCGAGAAAAAAGAAAGTGAATGCAACATTTGGCTCCTTCTTGTCTTAAATCCGATGTTCTCAAGCACGACGTCCACATGATACTCTGTCTTTTTTATGGCGTATTCATCCTTGTCCTTGAATATTACAACCACACCCGGTCATTGAAGGGTAGATATGAAAAGAGGCCTTTATTTCTAGAATATTGTATCTAGATTTTCCGAAAGATACTCAGACATTTCAATTCCAACGATGAAAGTGTTACATCAAACCTTGCACCTCATTCTCGACCATGCTATACCGGTGGGAGCACGATTGGATTGTGGCCAGAGGTTAAACACATTTTTTTTGATGCATCACGAATACTTTCATGGGAATCTTCTCATTACGTGGCAATGGCGCTAGTCACCTTCAACTTTCACCAAGTATGGCTGTGCTTTTCAACTATACATTAGAATCCCGGGTGCTCCAATTTGTTAATTAACCAGACACCCTGTAGTGGTACAGATGTATATTTTGTTATGCTGTGGGAAATGCAGGGACTATAGTTTGATCCCTCGCTACGCACTTGACGCCAGCAACGTGCTATAGGCCATTAATGATTACGCGTGCTTCTAAGCCACAAATGTCACATTGCTTTTTGTTGTCGATTTGCTTCCTAAATGACGTTTATCGCGTCTATAAACACGAAGAGCAATGTTCTTATATTAAATATGTCTGTCGACTGCCCAGGTACTGCATCGGATCTCTACAGAGGAAAGTCAAGATTGAAATTATTCACAATTACAAACTTTGGAATTCGAAAGTCAACACGGAAGTCAACAATTGACAATTTTACTCAAGATGGTCCTTAATACTCTGTTGACTCCTTTCCTCGCTAGCTGTGCATTCTTGTCCTCGGTTGCGACGGCAAATTCCAACTTCACCCTCTACGGATATGGCACGGGAATCGATGGGCTACCATTGTTTTTTGCAGATGGTATGATTCTCTCGTATTGAGAATGCTAGCTTTATGCCAGAACTAAGTTATACCGCAGGTAACGCTCAGCTCGGGGACATCAGCTCTGCAGCAAGTTCCAATGTCTCAAATGTGTACTGTAGGTCGTTCGTTTGCATTTATGTTTTATAATTTCACACTGGCAGGACTAACACCTTTCATTATGTAAGTCGTTCTAGATGGCGGTGAACTACTCGCCAATCCCAATTATACCAGCACTCAGACCCTCAGGTCAACTTTTAACTCCACTTGGTCCAATCTCAAGCTGAATGTTCCGGTAGACGATGAGTCTAGCAACAGTGTCAATTTTACTCAAAATGACGGCTCCGATCAGGCTGCTGGAAAGTGGAGCCTCTATGGGCCCTACGTTCTATTTCATACCAGCTCGGGGCAGCTAATTTCGCGTTTCTTCGCAAAACCGGCGACCACTGCTGGGCTCTTTGATCTAGTGTGGGATTTGTCCCAAGCTGAGCAAGCTGATGACCCAGAAGCCAAACCGGTAGCTCTCAGGAACATCGCACCCGCTGAGGATTAATAGGGCTGACGCGGCCTGTGCCTGCCAAAAAGAGCCGGAAATAAACGCTACGTGGGGCCAATCACTGCGCATCGGTATCTCTTGTTGTTTTCTTTTACCAGTCACTCATTTACAAGTAATCAATGCTCATCTTATTTCGCGTTTATCTCCGAGGCTGTCACATAGCTGTGCACTGAAATCATATCTCTGCCGTAGTAAACATGAATGACTTAGACAGGAAGCTGCATTTGCGCTGTCCTTGGCATTGATGTGGCGGAAAAAGCAAGAAAGAAAGAAAAGAAAGAAGAGGTGAGGTCCGTGAGCAGGGCGATGATGAAGTGAGATAGGCTAATCAGGTGTTGCGTGAAAATAACTTCCAGGCTGGTCCGATCGATCTGGGGCAATTGCTACTATGTTTGGTGCATTATCGATTGAGTGGACACTGAATCATTGAGGTTTGCAGTCTGGTTTAAAATACACTACTTGCGCAGCTATGGATCGTTTCTCACGTGTAATCAAATCACTGGACAGTTATTCCAACAATAAAAGCCTTTCATTCTCTATCCGGCATTAGGCCGGAAAATCTAACCCTCGCTACTGAGATGTAAAATAATGTGCGAGCAATACCTAGCTTAGCTGCCTAGGTAAACTGATAAATTTAGCTGAAATCGGACACCCTTGTCGAACTTCAGTTGAGGTCACCGGGCACGAGGCAGCCAGCTGGGATATTTTATTAATAATAATAGTAATAAGATAATGGTACTGGCTAACTGGCTAATTGATTTATGATTTTTTCTTGCCTCTAATTGCTCATTTTGAAGGGGAAGTAGCCTTGCCCCTATCAACCTCATCTAGTTGCAAGCTGAAAGAATCACGATCAGCTCGGCTACGCCCTGATGGGGGCCTCGTCCACGTGGACCGAGTAGGTAGCTCTGCAGTACTCCGTCCGTACGCACCAAACTATGCTATCTAACACAATTAGTGACCCGCAGTCTCCATTCATTTCTGCAAAGAATAAATCCCTGGGCGGTTAGTACGTAGTACTATTAATCGAGCACATCCTTGTCAAGGAGCCCGATGTTGGTTTTTGATATGCCGGTATCAAAGAATAATGGCACGGTAGCAGCCATTTGCCCATCTCGACTTTGCCAATAAACAGAATCGATATCACAAAATTGCAATCCTACATCCACATCGCATTGTCGCCAAGCTTCTTATCACACCCAGTATGCAGGTTTTATGTATAAGATGCAGCTACAAATACGTGTCACATCCCCTAATTCCAGCATCACAAAGTATTAAATTCAAGATTGAGTACTAAATAGTGATGATCAGGTCTTGTATTCTCGTTATTTCCATATATTACTCGGATCCCGCTAGGTATGCGTGGTCCAAGGTGGGACTTCCACGCGGTCATTTCGAGTTGAAGCTATCTAAGCAGGAGGGGCATATGCATGCAAATCGCTAGTAACAAAGCAGAGGCAGGCACCAGGGTCCGATTACAAGTGATGCTAAGCGAAAGTAGCTCTCATGGAATCAATGGTATAATGCCTGGCCGCTGTCGTACCAGGTTCTGAAGTGGGAGGAACAGTCGCCTCTCTAAAACGTCATCATCTTGGGCCTGGTTCTCCTTCTCCATAAGGGATAGTAGTTCCTTCCAGGTCACCCAATCCCATCCTTCGCATTTATGCGGCTCAAGCACTTTCGGGATATCATTTTCACTTTTCCTCACGCAAACCATAAAGAGGGTTATATAATGTTTCCCCTCGGTAGGCATGTAATCATTTGTAGCAGTCAGAAATTTCGGCTCTGATATATCGAGGCCAGTCTCTTCCAGAAGTTCACGAATAGCACAATATTCCGGGGTTTCCCCAAATTCAAGATGGCCGCCAGGAAGAGCGTATGTTCCCGCCCCGTGGGAGTTGAGGCGTTTGCCCATCAAAAAGCGGGGGTTTGTTGAATCTTCGCGAGTGGAGTAGAGGACAAATACTCCAACTCCTACTCGAACGTCTGGTGCCATCCTGGTTCTCTTTTCTTTTTCTGGTTTAGCCAGGATGGTTTTTGAGAGGTTGTCGTTAATGTGTTCTGCGCCCTTGACTCAGTGATGGTAGGCCTTACATACAATCTCTTGCGGAAAACTCGCCTCGTCGCTTCCACTATGTATGTATCCAGATGTGGCGTAGCTTCTCGCACGGTCCGGATAATTTCTTTTCCTGCTGAACCCTGGAAGGCTGGAAGCATTAAGCATAATAGCGCCAATTAAAGACCCGAACTTGCATAAACATTACTCGTGACTACATAGTAATTCTCACTTAATTACCTCGGATGATATATCTGATTGATTCTTCACAATTCGCACAGAAATATGCTATGCGATCCATGTCAATGGAATGTAGTAACCTATTGTAAGTATTCCCTGATAAGGCACGGGTGCCCAATTTGTTACTTCCTGGTTAGGGAACTAGGCTCGAAATCGGAGGTGGAGAGTCTGCGAAATAGATAGCTCATCAAGAATCTCGGTGAGAGGCACACATGCACCTGTCGACGTGGAAAGACGAATTCACAGACACGGCTGGGTCATGTTCTCAGTGGACAAAGGAAAACTGCATTGGACCGAATTTTACAGATACATGCTTCTTTGATGCACTGCCAACGAATATCCTTACATCCCAATATTTCCTGTTTCGATAATGATAGCTGGTAGCCCGAGTCGGTGTAGTCTGCAAGTCGCTATGAAGAGTAAGGGTTCGCACTAAATGATACGGACATGCTTAAATTATGGACATGGAAGAAGGATAGCAAATCCAAGATGTTCTTTTCCCTCGATGGCTAACGATTGTTGTCGTTTTCGAAGGCGAGGAAATACATACCATTGATGTAAGGAAGATCTTTGGGTAACAAAACACCAATAATATAATGAATGCTATCTAAAATTCATTATACCAAATTTGGAACGCAATAGAAGCAATACATCATAGCCTATGAGCTCAATCAGAGGATACACCTCATAAGTGCTTTACTCCTCAAGTACCGTGTACAAGGAACTTCATGACTCCCCTTTGGAGACCCACCACCGCCGCACTGCCGTGATCCTCGCCATGAAAGTAGGCTGTCCAAATATTTCGTATGCTTGAGCATGCTCCCAAACGCCGCACAAGTGCGATTGAACTAGGCTTTAATTCTTTATGCTCGGCGCCAGCCTTTCTGTTCTGAAAAGCCTCATCAGACTCGCCTGACTCCTTTTCTAATTCTTCTTCAGATGATCCCCACGTTACCATCACCGAGAAGGCATGCTCTGCGCTGGGATTTGTTTTCCAAAATTCCGCTTCTTGATTTTCGACCAAGGAATTGTTGTTCCACCATATTGTCGGACTTGCAGCAATGAAAAAATCAAAGAGCGCCGGCCTAGTAAACAACGCACTCAGGGTGAAGAGCCCGCCGTATGAATGACCAAAAAGAGCTTTGCGGCTTGTGGACAGAGGAATATGTGGAAATATTATTCTCTCAACATATGTCATGACATCATTCTGGATGAAGTCTAGGAATTTGTCTGCTTCGCCAAATTTGAGGTCTGTTCGCGGCTTTCCATTCCGGTCCAGTGGCATCTCGTATTTTCCATCTGCTGTCGGTGGAGTGAGATCCGGGCCTCTACGCCAGTCGTAGACCTGCTTAGATGTGGGATAGCCAATCCCTACAACCACCGACCTGGCTTTGTCGGTGAATTCCAAACGCCGAGTGATATCAACAGCTGTGGAAAAATAGGCATTGCCGTCTACAAGATATCTTTGACAAAAACGATTCAAATTAGTTTCTCTGCTATCTGTCATATACCTAGGGTCACTTACAACGTCGAGATTGGGATGTCGTTTTCTGCTGGCACACGATCTTCGCTCCAGCAGAGAGGCCATGCTATCTGAATAAGGTAAGCACCTCTTGTCGTTTGTATTGTATGCTGGCACGAATTTGGAAGATAGGCTTTCTCAAGAGCGGTACCCATTTGCGCTATAATTATTTGATATCAAACACAAACAAAGAACAGTAGAGAGTGTGTGAACTGTTATTTCGAGATTCTGTTTGGAAAATGCCACTTGTTTGTTCGGTCTCCCGCTCCAATCTAGAGGCACCGATGTCGCACTCGACTTTGAGCGGGTCTAGACGTACTAGGAAAAAGAAGCGTTTACAGATATTAACAGTAGACCTTGGCACGCTACATGCTATTAGATTGAAATTCTACAATTTAAGACATTTGTTGGTGTCAAACGTCATTTTTGGGAGGCAGGCTCTGCTTATTTCAAACTTCTTGCAGTCACTTGAGTAGTGTTTCACGATGCTTTGGGCTTTCGGATGTTGATAACGTCTTCAATAGGTATATTTGATAATAAATGATGTAAGTACATCAAATATGTTGACAGTCTAGGTGGTTCATATTCACAGCGGTTGTCATTCTCTTCTAGGTACGTTTGATCTCAGCTACCTATCTCCAAAGTGAGCTGGACTAATTATATTATTAAATTAGCTAGGTATGGTCGCCTTTCAGACATACAGTATCACTGAAAGTGATAGCCCCGAGTTTAGAAAATGACTGCCCTGGTTTGCAGCGCGTTACACCCGGTAGCTACATTCCTAAAATGAAAGATAAGGCAAAGACTCCAACTGCTGCATCCGTCATTCTCGTCTGTGCATAGCCATAATATTTCTGTATCGCGAGTCATTCAGGTCTTCCAGCTGGGTGAGAAAGCTGTCTAATTAGACTCTCATAAATGCTCGCCACGTCTGGCAGGGCAGATGCCGGTAGGCGACTTTCCAGGCAGTTAGAAAACATGTTTATTCAGATAGCACCGCATACAGCACGGCCTATAAGTCCCCCATAGAGCCAGTCACATACGGGGAAATGATTACAGCAAATGATGACAGCCATAAGTAGGGCCAGTTAAGTCAATGGTGTAAATACACTTCCGCCAATAGAAACGAAGGTCTCATCCATCACAAAATGGCCTATATTTTAACCAGCACGGTAGATGTAAGTACACAAAAGACTGAATAGCGAATGGGCTCTTTCTCCGGTAGTATCAAGGCTTTTTAGGGACGTTGTGTCTGTTTCCAGGATTACTATGGTATAGAGCATAGCAAAAAAGCCGGCATAGGTCAAAGCCTAACGTTCAGTGTAATTAGCATTTGTGGAAAAGGTCGGGGAACATTGCATAGTCGAGTCTGAGAGCGACAGTGCAATCTACAGCAAGATTAGGAGTAGATGTAGCCAAAAGGATCATGGCAAAAGTAGAACAGAACGCTGTGAATAGAAAGCGTTCGGCCCGAGCAAGGCATCCAAAGATTTATCCATTGAAATATGAACAGCAGCTGTTATGGAGCTGGCCACAACTCCAATAACAGTCAGTAGTTAATGATCGTCGAATTCGCTAGTGACATGGGCTGTTAGGTTGATGAGAATTCTTTCCTTAACTTATTGAGCAGAAATATAATACGGATGCTGTGAAGAAGAGACTAAAATAGCCACGCCCGGGCAGAAACCCACGCGATAGTAACCTTGGAATAGACCCATACTTTAACAACAATGCGGCAAGATAGGTATACTCACCGTCCAGACCAAGCTCACGATCTCGATTTGTTGAACGGCTGGGTGTGCGTTCTCGGTGGATATATTATTTTCATCGTCATAATAATCTGAAGGCAAATTATCGAACATGGCAGCGCCTGTCTTTGGGTTTATCACTTCTGTGGCCACCTCAATATCTGGGTTTTCGGCCAGGTCGAAAGTTTGAGTATTGCTCTACAGTTAGCTGAAGTAGGCCCATGTCAAGATAATACATCTTGAAGCTAATGTTTATTAGGAGAGAGAGACGGAGAGCCAAGGGACAGAAGAAGGAACGAGTACAGAGCCAATATATGGAGAACAAAGCGTCGGGCTCTCGTTCATATAAGTAGTTCACATGTCCGAAGAAAAACGCCCAAATAAAAAAGCCCAATGAAGGCCAGGGAAATATGGGGATCCCGCTAGCAGAAAAAACATGTCCAGTCATTTATGTAGCAACCCGATATCGGCCAACATAACACGGTGGCTGCCAGTGGAGATAGACCGCGTCGACGCTATCCAGGTGGCCGCTAGAACAATCCATGGTATCCACGAGGCAATAAAAGGAATCATGGGGAAGATGGCAGATATGTAATCGAATTCAAAAATGTCATTTTCATATATTTAACGGACCCGCCCTCCGAGCCACGTTTGTGTACTTTGTCTCAAAGGAAAATGGGTTTACAAGATCGTGGTTGATCAACTGAAAATATGGATCTGATAAGATTGATAAGATTGATTGAGGAGGGAAAGATCCGGTTACTCCCGATTTGGTTTTGGATTGTGGGTTTTCAGTTTACAGTAAAACCTCGCTACAACGTACCTAGTTTTAACGAATTCCGCCCTATAACATACAAAAAATTTTATTAAAATCAAAACCTTATATAAAATATATTAAAACTTATTATTATAAAGTTTATTATTTTATATATTTCCTCCTATATAAAATTTGTTATAACTAGGACAATTTCTACT